>PVJS01007518.1:0-55806 GCA_004027185.1 Glis glis | reverse complement strand
AGAGAGAGCGAGCTGAGGCTGGCCGCGAACCCGGATCCTCCGGTCTCCGCCTCCCAAAGTACTGGGATTACAAGCGTGCGCCACCACGCCCGGCATACAATATTTCCTTTCAAACATTCAAAAGTAGTAAATTCATATGGTTTCATTTTAATGTCATAACAAATACACTGTTACTACTATCATTATTCTTATTTATCTCTAAACCACTTCTAGTGAACTTTTATTGATACCCAAACCCGAATGGTCATGTAACTAGGCATTGCCTGCACATTATCTATATTAAACCATGAAGCCACCCTTAACATGATCATTGTCATCCCCACACTATAGATGAGGAGATTCAAATACTTTGTATGATTTCCCCAAACTCCAGGGGTAGTAAATAGCAGGGACTAAAATGTAGGTCCCCATGGAGTCATGTAAGGCTTATATGTTATCTCTTTGCACACCTTTCCTGCTCTAGCACATTTCTCCATTCCATCTGTAATAAAAGAAATATGCAAACCAACTTTTATTAAGTCTCCTTCCTTCTCTCTTAAACCCAATTGCAGCAACAGGACCATATCCCAGCGAAACTGCCCATCTTCCCAGTCATCTCCACAGTGGTGAAGGGCTGGTGTCAGGGCTCATCTTGAAGGATTTTTAGGTATCATGTGCCACTGTGGAAAACCTGATTGTCTTGAGAAAGTTCCCTTCTCTTTTCCAAAGTCACCAGCCATCCCTGCCTCCCCTCCTTGATCTCCATTGCTGTTCTGCCCTCTTCTCCTCTAGCACCACCTTCGGATAAAACTATGGTCTCAAAACCGGGACCTCGTCATTCTCTCTCAGCTCACTCCCTGCGTTCTGAGGTTGGCTCACTCAGTACTTTAACTAAATTCCATTCCTATGCTGACTGATTCCCAATGCATATCTTTAGCCTAGACCTTTTTCCTAAAACTGCATATCTATAAACTCATCTGCCTACCTGACTTCAACATTTGGGTATTTCTATTGATCGGCATGCCCCAAACCAAATCGTCCTTCTTCCTCACCTGCAGCAGGACCCACAAATGTAAACAGCAATTTCACAATGCCAGTTCTTGAGATCCCAAACCCTGGACTCGTTCATGACTTTCCTCTTACTGCAACATATGACTAAGCCAATGCAAACCTTACCAGCGGTGCCTTCACAATATACCAGGAATATGTTCACTTCTCAGCACCGTTTGTACCAATGCTTGTTGCAATCCACAAACATCTTCCACTCAATTATTACAAAGGACCCTAACTGCTTTTCCCACTTCAGTTTTGGCCTCTGTAATTTATTTGCAATGAGGCATACAGAAGGATCCTCATAAAACATTAGTCCGATCATGCTACTTTTGCATTTCTGACTCTTTGGTGACTTCATATCTCCCTCAGAGATAAAGTGTCACACTGTGGAAGTCCATCCACCCAGCCCTTGCCAATCCCGGCAGGGGACTGCTTTCATTACTTGAACTACCTGTGGATCCGAACTGACTCAAGGAAGATTTAGACATAGACTATGTCCCTTCTGATAAACATGACAACATGACCGTGGCCCGCGGATTTGAATAAGAACTGAATTAGATTTTAAAATGAAATGTTAAAACTATTGACTCTATACTGTTCTAAAGAACGACATAATCAGATTGAACAAAACTAATTTCTGAAGTTACTTATTCCTACATTAAAATCATTGGCTGAATTTATAAACAAGGAAACACACTTACTGGAACTAATGTTACACAGACCACAGCTAATAAGAGACGAACCACACTTTCAAGCCCATTGCATTAACCACATGTAGATTATCTGGGTATCCATACTCTCGTGTTCATTAGGATTATTCACAAATGTCCAGTCCTCGTTCCTGTGGGCAGGGTGTACTCCCTTATCCCCATCATTTATGCCTCACTATAATCAGTGGAATTTTTAGGGAAGTCAGGTGGCTCCCTTCAGCATGGAAGCCTTTAAGGGCAATGCAGGCACCACTGTGCTGTGGTGAAATATATCTTTGGTCTTCATCCTGTTCCCTGACATACAGCTCCAAAAGTCCTGGGAGTCTCCAGAGAGAGAAGATTATCTTCTGTATGTGCCTTACAGGCCTGCTAAATAGCTTCAGGATGGGGTCTGGCTGCCTGGGGAACCACCCTGGGGTCAGAGGGTTGGAACTTTCAGTCCTACATCCTCCTGTAACAGGGGCCTGCTTCCAACCCTGGCAGCTAAAAGATGACCTGTTTCAAAGCTGACATTTTTCCTCCTTTGTCCCCCCCTTTCCTTCACACCCAGTTGACAAATAACATGTTATGATCTGTTAGTACTGACAGAGGGGACCTGGCACCTGTGGATCTGAACTGACTCAAGGAAGACTTAGACATGAGCTATGTCCCTTCTTTTTTTTTTTTCAGTACTGGGGATTGAACCCAGGGGCATTCTATCTCCGAGCTACACCCCAGACCTAATTTTTATTCTTTATTTTGAAACAGGGTCTCGCTAAGTTGCGGAGGACCTCACTAAGTAGCTGAGGCTGGCCGCGAACCCGGATCCTTCGGTCTCAGCCTCCCAAATACTGGGATTATGTAAGCATGCACCACCACGCCCAGCTGAACTATGTCCCTTCTGATAAACATTACAACATGACCCTGGCCTGCGGATCTGAATAAGAGCTGACTCAAAGAAGACTTAAACGTGAATTACATCCCTTCCCATAAGACACCAGCATGCCTCTGAAGAGCTAATTCTTAAAAGGGACTTGATTCCTTTGTTCGGGGAGAATCCATGGCTTGTTCCTGAACTCTTAAATTCATTGGTTTCTCCAATTTGCTAGAAAATCAATAAATTTATTTTTCCTTTTTCCCAAAGGCTTGCCCCAATTGTTTGGTTCAGCAAATTGGGGCAGGTACCAGGATTTGGTAACAATCCTACTCTGGAGCGGAAAGCAGACTGGTTGAGTTGACAAACCAACATCCAGTGAGTCACTCACTCATGCCTGTACCATGAAGCCCCCATGATCCCCAGAAGACTGAGAGCTTCCAGGCAGCTGAATGCATGGAGATTCCAAGAAGGAGCAGCACCCAGAGAGGACAGAGACATGGACGCTCCATGCCCTTTCTCCCTTACCTCACCCTGTTCACTTCCTCCATCTGCTGCACATCCAAATCCTCTGTAACATCTTTTATAATAAGTGACTGAAGGTAGGTGATTCCCTGTGAGCCCAGCTAGCAAATTTGTTGAACTCAAACGGGGGGTCACAGGAAGCCTGACTTGTAGTGGGATAGTCAGAAACACAGACCATGACCTGTTTGCCACCAGCATCTGAGGTAGGGGCAGTTCTATGGGACCAGGCCCTCCACCTGTGGGAGCTGATACTACCTCCAGGTAGACAGTGTCAGAAGGGAACTGAGTGAGACACCCAGTTGGAAAATGCACTGGAGAACACATGGGCTGTGCTGAGGAGAAATCCCCACACATTTTGGTGACTGGAGGTGCTATGTCGTATTGACTACGAGACGGATGGTGGTAATAACCCTGCTCTTGTCCATGCGCATCAGCATCAGGAAGGATTTGGGGCTGTTGGGATGAGTCTCAAAGTGAGAGGATGTCACACAGAAACCCCACAATTGGTCCTGAGGGCCTGCTCTCACAATCAATGCTTGTGATTCTTGCCTCTGGGACTTTGGGTTCTGTTGGTTACCGCAGGATGACTAGCATGTGACATACAGCAGTAATGGACAAATCCTGGGCACCCACTCCCCGGCTCTGAGTTGTAGCCCACCTTGGAATCTCCTCAGCATTTCTCTCATGCCTGGGATGCGACATACTGTCTTCAGCTCCATGGGAATGGTCTCTGGCTCCAGCCGGGTGACGGACTTACTTCTGAGAAGAGCAGAGGACCACAGATGTCAGTGCAGTTACCACCAGTCTCCTCTGCCCCTCCCAACCCTCCACTGATTCAGAAAGAAGACATACCTGCTCAAGACTCCTCCCACACCCTAGAAGTGAAAGGGAAATACAAATGGGGGTGAGCAACACCTTAGAATTCCTGTTGACAAGTTGGGCGTGGTGGCACACACTTGTAATCCTAGTACTTGGGAGGATGAGACAGGAGGATCGCAGGTTTGTGGCAAACCTCAGCAACTTACTGAGGCCCTCACAACTTAGTGAGACCTGTTTCAAATTGAAAAAAATAAAATAGGGCTGAGGACGTAGCTTAGAGGTGAATGCCTCTGGGTTCAATCCCCAGTGCCACACACACACACAAAAAAAAAGGAATTCCTTTTGACAGACTGGGGACACACCATAAAAATTTCTTTACATTGTATTGGAAGTTGCTAATGATTAAGATAAAACTATAGGTGACAAAAGATCTCTGTTGATGAAAGCTAAAAATAGGCTATAATTTAATTCTCACATGAAAATCAAATAATAAAATCAGTAATAATTAGACAGACTGATTTAGATTAATTCTCATGAAATCTATCAATTGAACTATTAATTGATAATTTTGGTACTTAGCTATTTTAAAAAGAAGTTACAGCTGGACGTGGTGGCACACGCTTGTAATCCCAGTACTTTGGGAGGCGGAGACCGGAGGATCCGGGTTCACGGACAGCCTCAGCTCTCTTGCTCTCTCTCTCCCTGTCTCTCTCTCTCTCTCTCTCCTTAGTGAGGCCCTCCGCAACTTCGTGAGACCCGGTTTCAAAATAAAGTATAAAAAAATAGGGCCGGGGGCGTAGCGCGGAGGTAGAATGCCCCTGCGTTCAATCCCTGGCACCGCAAAAAAAAAAAAAAAAAGAAGTTACATTCTTCACCTTATGCAGATGAAATTAGGTTAAAAATTCATCCTAAGTATTTGCAGAATTTATTTTAGAATAAAAGTAGGCATAGACATATAATATTGGGGCTGGGCATACAGCTCAGCTATAGAGCACTTGCCTAACATGTACAAGGCCCTGAGTTCCATCCCCAGCACTGCAAAAAAAAAGTTACCCATGTCCTTGCAAGAGAACCTCAAATTCTTCTGTGTATGCCGGGGGGTTCTACCTCTGCGCTACACACCCAGCCCTTTTTATTTTGAAACAGGATCCCACTAAGTTACTGCACACTGGCCTTGAACCTACAATCCTTCTGTACCAGCCTCCTCAAATTCCTAATTCTTTGAACCTACCCATCAATGCAACTCATATAAGTAGATAAGGAAGTCATTACTATCGAGCAACATTTTATCTCAAAGGAAAAATAAATAAATCACCTGCACTTTATTTCCTTTCTTCCCTAAAAATAGTCCCATCAGAAAAATTCTGATAGGGCTTAAAAGGAGGGAAATAAACTGCCTTATCCTCTATGGAAATGACAGGCCTTGATCTTGGGGGTAAAGAAGCTTACTGGTACTAGAGAAGAAAAGGAAGGAGGACATAAATATAAATTTGAATTACCTAAGAATATATCCTCCCTAAGATTTGTATTATAAATTATTTTAACACTTCCATGGTGTAAAAAATACTCATTTTAAATAAGACATTATTTGAGATATGGTAAGGTAAGACAATGAATATTACCATTAAAAATGTTGAAATCCAGCTGGGCAGGGAACACATGCCTGTAATCCCAGTACTTCGGATGCTGAGAAAGGAGTATCCCTGGTTCGAGGCCAGACTCAGCAACTTAGCGAGACCCTCAGCAACTTAGTGAGAACCTGTTTCAAAATAAAAATTAAAAGGGTGTAGCTCAGAGGTAGAATGCCCCTGGACTTAATCCCTGGTACCAAAAAAAAAAAAAATAGGAAAGGAATGGAAGAATATTTCATCAATCATTAAACTAAGTTTAGCTTTTTAAATACTTAAGTTTTGTCTTTAATATGAATGATAGGATTCTCTAGGGTCCCTTCTGCTCTGATCCTAGTGCTTAGCCTTAGGATACCTTCCTAGCAAGTTCTTTGGGTACCTAAATGTGAGTGCCACTACCCACTCTCACATCTGCCTGAACCAGCACCATCCTCACCTCCAACAAACCTAGGGCAGGGCGCTGGCACCTCTCCTCCAGCTCCTCCACCAGCTCTTTCAGGGCCTTGTTCTGCTGGACCAGCTGGCTCTTACTGTCCCGCAGCCTCTGTAGGGTGGCCCGCTCCTCCTCCTCCAGCCGCCTCAGCTGCAGCTGCTCCTCATGGGCCAGAAAGCCACGATGCTTCTCAAACTCCAGCCTGACGCGCTGCCTCTGGATTTCCACCTTCTCCTGGAGCGACAGGGTAGACCACACCATCAGTAATGGGGAAGGGACTGGGCCCCGTGGAGGGCCTGTCTGCATTCTAATGACATACAGAAACGGGGAGCCACTAATGTGATGAGCATCCTGGTAGAGTTTTCAAGCTCAGAGCTTGAGTAAACTGTTGGGTTTGGGTCCCATGTTGCCATAGACTTGGGGAGAAGGCATTTTTATATACAAGTTTCCATATCATAAGTAACATGTAGTAAAAAACAGAGCATGGGTATTTCAGTTAAATGCTAATCTGTTTAGCACAGTGAAGGGCTAGTGCAGTCACACAAGAGAAGTCACTTCCACCATCAGATTAGTCGCTGGCAGCACCAGAAACCACTGGACTGAGAGGAGAATTGAAGTTCGGATGTGTAAATATGAACAACACAGGGCATAGAGATGAGAAAAACATGAATGTTCTTTCATCCTATGGTAATCGTGAAACCAAACTAAACGTCACTAAAGCCACTTAATGTTATTATTCTGGTTTCCACCCAAATCTCACATCTACAATATTCTTTCAGTGCCAGGGGGGATCCGAGGTCTCATGCATGCTAGGCAAGCACTCTACCACTGAGCTACCCTTCTAGGCCTTGCATTCACAGCTTCTGAATAGACTTAAGGAACATACTACATGCTACAGGGTTATGGCATCTAAATCTTATTCTCTCCAAATTAGTATATAGAAAACTACTTTAAACTGAGTATGAGAGGTAAATTATCCTTCCAAATTATCCATGCCATAGATTCTTTGCTCTGTTTTTAAACTTGATATTTTCTTGGTTTAACTAAAAAAAATTAAACTGCCACTTTTTTAACCCAAATAATAATTCTTCCCAAATCCCATAAGACTAAATTCCTTTCTCCAATTTTCCATTCCTACCTCCTTCTACCATTTTCTTTCTTTCTTTTTTTTTTTTTTTGCGGTACCGGGGATTGAACGCAGGGGTGTTCTACCTCCGCGCTACACCCCCGGCCCTATTTTTTATACTTTATTTTGAAACCGGGTCTCACGAAGTTGCAGAGGGTCTCACTAAGTAGAGAGAGAAAGAGAGAGAGAGAGAGAGAGAAAGAGACAGTGAGAGAGAGAGAGCTGAGGCTGGCCGCGAACCCCGATCCTCTGGTCTCTGCCTCCCAAAGTACTGGGATTACAAGCATGCGCCACCACGCCCGGCTTTTTCTACCATTTTCTAAATGACTGGACTCATACAATCTTGGCCTCTTTCTAAAGTCAACCAACTCTGTATTCCATCTTCTGACTCCTGAAAGGTATAGCTCACATAGACATACACCCTCCTCTCTCACACAGGGTGGGGGGCGAGCCACTGTGAGTGGGGCTGGTAACTCCACCATTGGGAAAGAACGGAGCTGTGTTTGGGCAGGAGGATGGTGGAGGGAAGGGCTTGTTGCAATCCATCTTCCTTTCACAGCATCCTCTTGAGTACTGCAATTATATCTGGGGATACAGAAATGAGGAGTGCTTTGTAGATTTTAGGGCTCAGTTCTATCAAACATGTGCTTGTATTTGGCTCATTTGGACATGTTATTGGGAAGGATCATGCATGTTTACTTGTCTTTGCACAGAGATCATAGCATCACCTCCATGTAAGAATAAGCACTGGAGGGTTTCAAAAAAAAGTGGGAATCCAGATCTTGAGCATGGGGGTTCTGAATTCCTAAATCTAATCAGGCCAGGATTGAAAGCACTTGTCTTGGATTATTAGCCTGAGAATAATGAAAATTGTAAATCAATGTTTAACTTTACCTATAATGAACACAGAAATATGAAAATATAAGACATATCCCATAAGAAAAATGTAGCCAGAAAATAATGATTTGGAAATACCTATCTTAGGATAGAGTATAAAACTAAATTTTTGAGGAAAATAAGAAGGAAAGAATTATAAAAATATAAATAATGATCAGAGAAGAAACATTATTTGGAGAGGGAGAAAGAGCATTATATAAAGTGCATCCTATAAATAATATTCTATAATACACTGTATATCATGTAACATCGTTTCTACAAGTAGTTTCACAATCTTGAGGTGTGGGTACTGAGGTTATAGGGTGTTTAGCTGCATTCCTTGACCTACCCAGTAGATGGCAGCAGCACACTGTCCCTCCAAATCTCTATAATTCAAAATGCATCTGGGGAGGGGGGCAATATTGCCCCAGGTTTAGAACCACTGTGTGTGTGTGTGTGTGTGTGTGTGTGTGTGTGTGTGTGTGTGTGTGTGTGTGTAAGAGGTGAGGTGTGGAAACGAGGGAATATGTGAATGGATGACTGAAAATAGGCCAAAAGTTCTAATCCTGTAAGATGATCACTGTTAATTGTACTACATCTGTGATAAAGTTGTGTAATATTCATTATCAAATTCATCTCACAAATACATTCTTTAAACTGAAATTCTACATGATGGGGAAATAGCAGTGAGTTTTACAATGGGAGCAAGAGAGTAAAGCTATTTATCATTTGAATTGAATAATGTCAATAGAGGTTAAAAATGAACAATATAATCTGAGAGGACAAGATGATTCAGGGTGACACTGAGATGCTTTTCTGGAGCAACTAAGTAGACAGAACAAGAGTGCTGGAGAACAGAAAATACTGGAAGAATGGTTTGGATCCCTCAGGCCACAAGCTTCCTGAAGCCCCGATGCTCTCTTACCTTCCAAAGGATGGTCTTCCTCCCCACATTGGCCTCCTGAGCCAAAGCCTCCTCCATCTCTTTCCTCACGAGTTCCAGGGCCATCTGGAGCTTCACCTGTGTGGGGAGACATGCCAAAACCGTCATAGATGCCCTCATCCAGCATGTAAGCTCATCCAGAGGTAGGAGGACTTAGAGGGGTGAACTGAAAAATCCCTAGAAAACATAAAAACTTTTGACTTCATTGATAACGAAACTAAACATAAATGTCTATTAATACCAGACACAAAAATTTATCTAAAAGTATGCTCATAGCCGGGCATGGTGGTGCAAGCCTATAATCCCAGTATTTGGGAGGCTGAGACAGGAGGATCACAGGTTCAAGGCCAGCCTCAGGAACTTAGCGAGACTCTCAGCAACCTAGTGAAACCCTGTTTTAAAACAAAAAATAAAAAGGGCTGGAGTGTAGCTCAGAGATAGAATGCCACTGGATTCAATTCCCAATAACACACACACACACACACACACACACACACACACACACACTAGGTAGAGGTAAATGAAAACATTATTAGATGAAATGTCATCTGGTGGTGTTGGGGTGAAGAGTGATGTGATTTCTTATTTAATACTTATGATATAAAAAAGATTTATTCTTAGTAACACTACTGACATTATTTGGCAAGAAATAAACCTTGTTGGTTAATATATTTTAAATGAAAAAAACTATAGTAGTCTGTAAATCTTATAAGAGGTAAAAGAAAATAACCCGACAGAAATTAAAACCCTCTTCAATGATAGAATCCCCATAAGAGGTAAATATGTATGTTTTATTTACAGAGAACACCCATAAAGGTACACACATAACCATGTTTTTAGTAGACAAAAATACAAATTCTATCTCCAAAGTTATTCAGTAAATCCTATATATACATGATTAGCTTTTTTAAAAAGTAGTATAATGTTGTATATAATGTTGCCTATAAGTAATATAAGAATTCAGTGTCATCTGACAAGTTGGGGACGGTGGCATTTGTTTAGAGCACTTTGACACTTGCACATGGAGAATAACTACCTCAGACCAGAGAAAGAAATTGTAAACAAAAGCAAGGAGGTGAAAGAAGGGTGGCATGTTTGGGGGAAATACTGACTGGGCTGATCTTGCTGGGGCTCATGTTCCGCTAGGATAAGTGGTAGAAATATAACTTAAGGCCCTAGACGGCCTTGATTGACAGACCGAGGAGTGTAGATGACATTTATTTGGTATTTAATTAAAGAACTACTGAACATATAGAGTATGTCTTCAGAAATACATAGTAGCCCTTGCTCTCTATGGTACTTTCTGGATTTAATCAGGCAGAAGCATACTTTATAGTCTAGCTAGAAAGTACCCAGTGCCTGCATTTTGTAGAAGAAATTGAAAAGAAAAAATGGAGAGAGATTTGCAGGAAGGTCTGGAGGGATGTTGACTAGGAAATATCCCAATCCTTAATTTAAAACAAACAAATAAGTAAATAAATTTTAAGAAAGCTAGTATTTGCAATTTATTACAGTGTGATGTCAGTAAATTAAAGATGACTTTGACGTGTGTGTGTACGCGCGCTAGTAGCTGTTCCAGATGTTGGGAATTTAAGGGTGTGTAGAATATGTCCAAGAACTCTTGAGCTGCACCAGTAGGAAGAGTTCTATACACAGCTCCACAGAGGCCACATTCAGGGGTCAAATCCTCCAATACCAAGTACGTCTTCAAGTTCCCACATGCTTGTTGAATAGAGAGTGGGCTGTGCGCTCAGCTCCTGATCCCCACTTCAGGGAGCGCAGCCATGCGCAACATTTATAGGCATTCAGAAGCCGTGCCCAATCGGATGCTATTCTTAACAAATGTCCAAATATGTGTGAGTTGTTTTGGAGACGATATTAATTAACATAGAGATGAACTCTACGCGAAAGCAGATCACTGTACAAGTAACTATTAGCAAGAGATTACAACAGACAGTCCTAACCAGGAATGAATTGTGTCCTGCCCTTCCCATGGGCGCTCAGCGTGGGGTCCAGACTACTCGCACCAGGAAAAACAGACCCGCTTGAAGTGAAAGGGCCAGGGAAGGCTTGGGGGAGAGGTGGACAGCATAGGTACGTGTGACTCCAAAGCAGGGGTCCCCAGGGGGTGTTGCAACCCGGGCGCGAATCTGAGCTGTGAGGGAGGGCAGATAGGAGCTGTGTAGGGGACCCGCAGGTGTCTCCCCACAGAGACGTCTGGGTCCAGGCCAACCTCGGCACACCCCGCTCAGACCCTCCGGCGCGCTCACCTGGTAGCGCCCGGCGGCCTCCTGCAGCGACGCGCGGCGGTGTCCCCGGTGCTCCGGGGCGGCGTCGCAGACCCAGCACAGCGCCGCCTGCTCCTCCTCGCAGAAGCGGCTGAGCTCCTCGCCGTGCCGCGCGCACCGGCGCGCCCCCGCGCCCAGCCCCAGCTGCCGCACGCTGTCCACCAGGCCGGCCAGCTGCCGGTTGGGCCGGAACCCCGCGGGTCGGAAGGGCGCGCGGCACTGCGGGCAGGCGAAGGCGCCGCCCTGCGCGCGCTCCGACTTGTCGCAGAACTCGGTGATGCACCGCAGGCAGAAGCTGTGGCCGCAGTCCACGCTGACCGGGTCCTGCAGGAAATCCAGGCACACGGGGCACCGCGCCTCCTCGCGCAGCCGCTCCCCCGGCGCCCCCGAGGCCATGGTGCGGTCCCCGCGCAGGACCGAGGAAGGACCGCAGCCTGGAGAGGCAGCCGGGGTTATCGCTGGCCCGGGGCCAGGAAGCCCAGGAACCACTCCTGGAGAAAGTTCACTGCGCAGACACCCTCGACCACAGGGTAAAGATAACCCAGTAGTGCGGCCTCCCAAACACCAAACTGTCCCTTCTTTTCTTTAAAAGAAAAGAGTTTGGAGTGCTTTAACATAATGCAACCCTTAAGTCATCTTAAGGTGAAAAGTTACTGAAGTTTGAATTCTTATCTCAAACGGTTTAAAGTCCAAAGTCTAACAAAATTTTGCAAACTTGCCTGAAGTGTATCAATCAAGGGAATAGTTTGATTCTAACCAAGTTCTAGTCCACGCGTGATATTCAACGTGAACTTGACATAGTGCGCACACTTGGCTAAGGATAAACTCAGAAATAGTATTTCTAACTGAATCCCTAAAGGCATACTTTAATGGAACTTCAAATTTTCACTACCACCATGGCATGATCATTATTTGAATTTGTTGATTTAAACATCATACGCATTTGTTTTATCTTTTTTTCCAAACTTCAATTTTTCTCCCTTCTCCTTGGTTCATGATAAAGAAACGGAGACACCTTCCCAGGCCTGAACAGATTTGTATAACACGATAGGTCTATGGCCCAGCAACAATTTTGAATATTTAAATATATATCTGGCCCTGGTCAGTGTTGGTCCTGTACTAAGTACATACGTGTGTTATAATTGCTGCAATGCATGAATAGAGCTAAGATATTGGTTAGGAGGGATACTTCAAATACAGCCTGGCCATGCTGCTGCACCTGTGGTACAGTGGAGCCTGAGGCAGGAGCAAGATGATTTGACAGCGGATGTGACCTTCAGAGGGGAGGCTGAAGCAGGGTGAGTATGGTGAGGTCATCAATGTCAACGGAAAGTACACACATCCCAGAGAGTCTGTCACCTGAGCGAGATATAATTTCACTGCCGATAAGTTTAGAATGCTGGTGGGCATGCCTGGGGCAGATGCTTCAGTCTGCTCCTTAGCACACTAGCCACTGAGGAGGCTCAGGGACAGCACTGGGACCTGAAGGCGTAGGGATGAAGAAAAGAGATAAGACCTCAGCTGTCAAGGAGCCTGAAGATTAGCTGGCAGAGGGCCATGCAGAATCCTGCAAACAAATAATTAAAAATTGTTAATTGGGAGAAACATCACTCACAGCTCCTGCAGGAATGTAACAGAGGGCATAGTCTACAGGGTTGGGGTCAGACTCTTGAGGTGTCTGAGCTAACCTGTGAGAGCCAGCAAGTAGGACCCCCTCCCCACCCATGATGTGCAGCCAGAGGACACAGGAGTACAACATCAACAACTGCCGACAGAGAGGGCGGGGGCTGGCTGCACCCAGATGGCTTTGCCTGGATGGGCAGGCTGCCACGCAGGGCCTGATGAGGGCAAGATAAGTTTGCAAAGGATTCTGGGCTAGATGACTCAGGCCTGGCAGCTCCTCTGAGGTTTGTAGGTTTTATAAGCACAAATCTTGGCCTGGAATTTTGAGGTGAGTGGGGTCTAAAGGATCTTGAGGCCATCTGTCTAAAGGTTAGGTGCATAATTGAAATGGATAGGTCCTTTGAGAACATAGGCATGAGCAAAATATTAGAGAAGAAAACCAAAGAGCAGAGGGCTCAGCAGTAGAAAAGCAGACCCTGGCTCCAGACTAAAGGCCGTGCCACATGCTGAGAGGCTGGGACAGCTCTGCCACTTTGTGCTGATGTCATCTTATACACAACAAGGACAGTGCCAAAGTCACTCTTACAAGGCTGCCCAGAGCACTAAATGACCTAGTAGTCACCGCATGCTTAGTGGAGTCTGGCATATACTAGATAGATTTAACTGAAAAAAGAAATCGTAAAATGAATGGAAGGATAATGAGTCAGAATCTAAGCCACATCAGGGAGATTTTTTTTTTATTTTCACTACTGTATCTCCAGGACTTTGTAGAATGCCTGGCACACAGACAATGAATACGAGCTAGTGAGTAAGTAAATGAACAGAATGAGTACAGTTCATCACAGAAGATAATGAAGGAGAGAATTCAGAGGTGACCGTATTCTGTCAACTGTGAGATCTGTATTTTTCTACGTTTTGTATGTATGATCTTGCTGTGTGTCTCCATGACTCTGGTGTGGGTTCCAGTGGTTTTCAGGAGGTTGCAGTGGGGTGGTGAGCTCATTTCTAGTTTTAGAGTTGATAAGCTAAAAAAAATTTTTTTCTCTGACACGGTAGGCTAAGAATGAGGTCTGTAGCCATGTGCTTAGAAAGAAAACAGCATTCCCTTTCACATCACTGCCAGTAAGCAGCAGAGTGGATGACAGCTGGATGTCATTTATTTACATGTGCTATGGGAAGCCCCGCCCAGGAGCCTCCTTGCTTAACAGGAGTGGCCTAAGGTCACTTTAGGTTTTCTCATGATCTCTGTCTCAGAGTGAATAAAAACACATCTTTATGCTGTTACCGCATCTTGCTGTTAGCTCAGGTTTGAGGCAGGGCTTCTCTTACTCCCTATCCTAATACCATCCTCCGACTTATTTCCAGGTTGCATAGTTTCAAATCTTTAGCTAGCTCCCACCCCTCCACCCTCCTTCTTTGACATTCCTCCCCTGCCTTCTCTGACATTCTCTAGGTCACTGAGATACAGAATCCACCATCATCTGAGCATTTTTCTCTGCTCTTGTTCTTAACTTCATTCCCATCCTGGCTCTGAGCTCCTGAAACCGTTTCATTTCTTCAGGATATCAGTGTTTACTTCCCCACCAGGAGCCCTCCTGCCCAAAGCTCTCTGCTCTCCTTGGCCACACCCTTCCCCTCAGCCTGGAGGATCTACAATCTTCCCACCCCAGAGTCCCCAGCTCAGCCCAATTTACAATTAAAAAAAAAAACCACAGACCTCAACAGCAACGGCCTGTGACTCAGCATTTACTCCACTTGTGGTTTGTAAAAGGACCTCTGTCTGTTTTCATTTAAGCAACTGCACCCCGCATGTTTTTCTCTTAATTTTTTTAATGCGGCAAAATAACATAACAAAAATTTAGAATCTTAACTGTTTTTAAGTGTACAATTCAGTACTGTTAAATACATTCATAACGTGCAACCATCTCATCATAAAACTCTGTACCCATGAAATAATAACTTTGTTTTCTCTCCCTGCTCACAATGTCTGCTACCCACCATTCTGCTTTCTATCTCTGTGGTTTTGACTACTCTAGCTACCTTATTTATGTAAATGGAATCATACAATATTTGTCCTTTTTTTGTCATTCACTAATTTCACTTAGCACAATGTTTTCACTGTTCATCCTTGCTGTAGCATATTGTAGAACTTCTTTCATTTCTAAGGCTTAACGATATTTCATTTTATATATACCACATTTTGATTATCACTTCCTCTGTCAGTGGACACTTGAGTTGCTTCCATATTTTAGCTATTGTGAATAATACTGCTGTGAACACCAATATACATGTTTTCCAGACCCTCTTTCCCCAGAATTGAAATAGCTGGATGATAAAATAGTTCTATTTTTAATTTCTTCAGGAACCTCTCTACTATTTCCCATAGTTGCCATACCATTTTATATTCCCACCAATAGTGCACAAGGATTCCAATTTATCCACATCCTCACCAGAACTTGTTATTTTGGGAGTTTTTGTTTTGTTTTGCACTGCTGCTGCTAGGGATGGAACCCAGGGCCTTGCACACACTAGGCAAGTGCTAACCACTGAGCTCCATCTGCAGCTGTTTTCTGTTTAGTGGATAGTACCATCCTAATGAGTGTGAGGTGGTGCCCCTGTGTTTTCACTTTTCTCTTCTTCCCAGAAACCCCCTCTGAAGTAAGGTTGAGCTAAGGTTGTTAGATGCTCCCTGTAGGGACAATCTCAGCTTTCCCTATCTGGGTAAGGGACACTGGGATCCAGCACCTCTGTGCTCCCATGGAGGGAATTCAGGGAGAAAGGTTAGAGCCAAGACAGCTCTGTAGGACCTGAGATGGCGAGAGCAAAGACAGGGGCCCAGGAGAGGTTGCTGTGGAGAAATAAATACCAGTGCTGACCTGACTCCCATACATGGGAGCTCCAAGCAACGCATGTGCATCTCAACAAGGGTATGTTCGTATAATAATGTTATGTTTAAAGAGTGATTAACATTACTATTTCATAGAATTAGACAGATTCAGGGAAAACAGTGTATTCTGTGAATATTTTATTCCAAATTCCCTTCGCTCTGAGCCCACACAGAGTAAGGGCTCATGGAGATTCTGTGGTAAATGAATAAACCTGATGTCCTACGAGAGGTTCACAATCTCCCGGAGGGAGGCAGTATATACTCCACACTTATTTTAGACATCAGGAAACTGAAGCTTGGGCACTCCCTGCCTACCCGCCCAGGTCTACTGCTGGATCATGCTGCTGGTGGGCTATGTCAGCTGCCACAGTCAGGGATTTTTTTTTTTTTTGTACTGGGGATGGAATCCAGGGCCCTTCTACCTCTGGGCTACACCCTCAGCCCTATTTCATTTTTTTTATTTGGAAACAGGGTCTCACTAAGTTACTGAGGCTGGCTTCGAATCTATAATCTTCCTGTCTCAGCCTCCCAAGTACTGGGATTACAGGTATGCACCACCAAACCTAGCTATAGGCAGTGATTTACTTGTTCAATATATGGTCTTAGGAGCCATGCACCAGTTAGAAGCTAAAGACACAGTGGTAATTAAGAAGAGAAGCCAGGAACTCATCCTGAGGCAGGAAAAAGTGGCACATGGAAAAAATAACACCGGGGGAAATGTACTAGCAGACACAAGATCCAGGACTGGAAAGAAGACCAGGTATGAGCAAGGAGGCTGGGTCTGAGAAGGTTCACAAAGGAAACTCTACTTGAATTCAGTGTTCAGGAGGCCTGGAATTTATAGCCAGGCTCAATAATTCTAGAAGATTCTAGTCAGGGGAAGCAGTATGTGCAAAGCCCAGCAGAGATGAAAGATTCTTGCATCTTTCTTGTATGCTGAATCCACCAGTAGTTTGATGTGGCTCCTTCTTAGGAGGATCAGAGGAGACCAGATAATGGATAGTGTGCATGCTATGCACAAAATGCTATGCTATGCTAAAAATGGGTAGTTTTTTCTTAGTTAGGCAATGGATAGCAATGACAGACTTTCACAGTTGTCACTGGATGTGGTATCTAGACACACATCTATGATCAATGGCCTAGTATGACTACAGTGGTTCATATTGTGCTATCATTGGGAAATCAGTTTGATACAAAAATCAGTATTGGCAGTTAGTGCTTCTATGACATGCCTATGCTAAGAATGTCTGCTAATTCAAGGGTCTTCCACAAACACACCACTTTCACAAGAAGAAAAAAAACAGGAGTTATAAAAGAGGATATTTTCTTCTTTCCATGAGAACGTATAGGAAGATAAAGGGTGAATTTATTGGATTAATTCATGGAAGGATGGAGGAAAAACTCATGATGATGTTGGAAGATGGTTTCCCACTAGAAACAAGAGGCAATATACTACAAACAAACAAAAATGAAGCAAACAAACTCCCCAGACTAGAAAGCTTAACATAAATTTATTTTTGGAAATAAACATACTTTCAAAGAAAATAACTTACAAAGGTATTATGATCCCAAGTAGGCCTGTCAAAAAAAAACTTTGTCAAAAATTTAATTTTTGCTGGGCGTCGTGGCTCACGCTTGTAATCCCAGTACTTGGGAGGCTGAGACGGGAGGATCCGGGTTCATGGCCAGCCTCAGCTACTTAGTGAGACCCTCCTCAACTTAGTGAGACCCTGTTTCAAAATAAAGAATAAAAAAATTTAATTTTAAAAATACAATTTGTCTGGAATGCAGGGTCTTCCCAGATGAGTATGGTGGTTAGAAATATTAGTCCAAAGAGCTGCATCCCAGATACTCCTGCAGCCCTCTGTGACAGGCTCCATCAGCCTGTCACCCTCACAGCCTGCCTTTCCATGTTGGTGGTGGGCTACTCTTCAGTAGAGGTGTCAATCTCCTCCTCTTTGTCTCCTTGCCTAGCTCCTGAATTACCTAGCAGGATCAGAACCTTCATAGTATTTGCATAGCTAAGATTCACTTATTTCCTCTGGTGTCACTTTGGGCTTGATTCCACTAATGTAGCATCTGCATTTCCCATGACTGTCCCAGGAGCAGTGTTTATGATAAAAGATAGCACTTTTGAAGCTGAAACATACCTGCATCCAGATACCAGTGCCCTGATACACCCTGCAGTGACTCTAGAGAGTTGTATAGATGTCTCTACCTATGCCTTTCATGGTGAAATGAGTCCTTTTATAAGATTTATGTGGAATATTGTGCATAAAGTGTATGGATTCTAATATCCACCCAACAAATGCTCATCTAAACACCTCCCTCCCCCATTACATAATGCAACTGGGAGAAAGAAGAGGAAGTGCAAATCTTAGGGGACATTGTCTGTTTGTCTTCAGGGGCCTATTGTTCTGAAGCTTTCTCATTTCTACTGTTTTTTCAAAATATAAGGCTTTCTAATTCTGCACTAGGTGAGTTATGAAGGTAATGATAAATCACCTACTAATTTCAAAATGTGGCTGTCTTGAAAAGAATGCTTATTGACTCCAAGATTATTTACTTGTCTTCTACAGCTGATTGTTTCCATGAATTCACTAGTTTTACTCAGTTACTTGATTCCAGAGAATGGTTCTAAATTAAGAACAGTCATCTTGTTTATGTTTGCCCTGGGACATTAACAAATTCCCCATTTACCATAATTGAGTATCCAGGAGCTTCTTTTTTTTTTTTTTTTTTTTTTTTGCGGTACCGGGGATTGAACCCAGGGGCGTTCTACCTCCGCGCTACACCCCCAGCCCTATTTTGTATACTTTATTTTGAAACCGGGTCTCACGAAGTTGCAGAGGGCCTCACTAAGTAGAGAGAGAGAGAGAGAGCTGAGGCTGGCCGCGAACCCAGATCCTCCAGTCTCCGCCTCCCAAAGTACTGGGATTACAAGCATGCGCCACCACGCCCGGCTCATTCAGGAGCTTCTTGAGCACAGACTTCAGAAGCAAAGGCGGTATGTTCCAGGAAGCCTGCAGAGAAAGCCGTTCTGCCTCAAGTGCTCATGTATGAGACTTCCACAGATTTAAACTCATAATTGCTTCCCTGCCATTGTTTTATGAACAGGTATGTTTGGTAGGGCAGTGCTCTCCCACTCTCTGCAATTTCAGAAGCAGGAAAGAAATCTGTTTACAAAAATGGCCTGTATATCCAGATATTCTGGATGGAACTCACGGCACTATAGTAACCTTGAGCTACATAGCCTTGCACAGATCATTTACTGTGTTAGTCAGCTTTCTATTACGATAAAAAAATACCTGAGGTAATCACTGAATAAGGGAATAGGTTTATTTTGGCTCATGGTTTCAGAGGCTCCCTCCATGGTGTCTTGGCCCTGTGTCTTTGGGCCTGTGGCAGCACAGTACATCATAGCAGGACCACATGTCAGAGAAGGCCTGCTCACCTCACGGAGACCAGGAAGCAAAGAAAGTGAGGAGTCAGGGTCCCAGTATCCCCTTCTAGGCCACACCACCAATAACCTCAGTTCCTTCTATTAGGCCCCAACTCTGAAAGGTTCCACCTCCTGCCAATAGCACCACAGGCTTGTGACCAAGCCTTCAACACACGGGCCTTTGGGAGACAGTTCAGATCCACACTATAGCACCTGCTTGCTGAGCCTCAACCTTGTTACTCAACATGTAGACCTAATGTGAAGGTGAAGTAAATAATGTGTGAAGAAAGGGTTGAGTGTGGCATGGTGACACACACCTGTAATCCCAATAACCTGAGAGGCTGAGACAGGAGGAGCACAGGTTTGAGGCCAGCATCAGCAACTTAGCGAGACTCTCAACAACCTAGTGAGACTCTATTTCAAAACAAAACAAAAAAATAGGGCTGGGGGTGTAGTTCAGAGGTAGAACACCCCTGGGTTCAATCCCACTACCCCACACACATGAAAGGAAGGAAGGAAGGAAGGAAGGAAGGAAGGAAGGAAGAGAGGGAGGAAGGAAGAGAGGGAGGGAGGGAGGGAGGGAGGAAGGAAGGAAGGAAGGAAGGAAGGAAGGAAGGAAGGAAGGAAGAGGGAAAGAGAGAAAGAGAAAGACAGGATTGAACATCTTTTCCAACTCATCTTCTAAAACTCAAACTAAGATAGCTTTTCAGGCCAATTCATATATATATATATGTGTGTGTGTGTGTGTGTGTGTGTGTGTGTGTGTGTATGAATATATACATAATATATATTATTCAGCAAAGCAACACCTAAAATTATGGTGTGAAGGCCAAATGTCATTCAACAGAAAAGCAGCTTTTTCACATTCAGTTGTCAAAATAACTCACTCACTAGTGCCCATTTGCCAGGATTTAAAGAAACATCTTTTTGTTTGATTCAATTTTTCATTTAACATAATTGGATCCTATCCTAATAAAAAGCCATTTCAAAAGAATGTAAGAATTGCATCCATCCCAAGTGTTTTATCAGCATTTAAGCCTCAGTGGGCAGAGTCAAATCTCAAGGTTGATCTCATTGTTTATTAAATTGATTGGCAAATTACAGAAGAATATCTGGGGAGCAGGATTCTCGGAAGGGCCAGGTCCCCAAGAAACCCAAGGTTATTGAAAGGGGAAGTCGATTTCACCAGTGTCGAACACTAACAGAAGATGGCAAATCCCAGATTTCACAACAAAAGCACAGGAGAGACGTGGGTTAGAGGGAGCCAGCCTAGATTTCGGAGCAGGAGCCCTTTAGGTCTCTGCATGCTGGCAAGAGGGATGGGTAAGAGAGGCTCACACAGATACGTGCCTTTTTTGTCTTGAGGAAACCAACATGGTATGTGCTTTGGTGTCAGTCAAACATTTCCTTGTTTCATTTATGTTTGTAGAAGTTGGATTCTTTATCAGGGCAATTTTAGCCTTTGCAGTTGTGCTATCTACATGGAAACAGTAGATGAACTTGCCTAAATTGCCCAGGATATAAAACCATAATAACAGAAAAGTGACTCAAGAAGACTTCTCAAGAAGTCAAAAGGCCATTTAATTTGCTGTATATCAAGATTGCACATAGCAATAGTATTATGTTTACTCTCATACAATTTAAAAGAAAGCTACAAAATTAGGTCTGTGGTTTACTCTGGTTGCATTAGTGCTGAAACGGAGTGCATTTTCAGAGGCAAGTTTTATTTTTTCTATAACTCAACATAATTAAAATAATGTTAGAGCTTGGAAATAATTGGTATTCAAATGACCCATATTTTAAGTGGTAAGCTCCTCATTACTAAAAGTATTTAAATGGTCATTGGGTTCCATTTCTTTGTGCATTTGAATGTATGTTGTGGGAGGACTTTAGGATACAGCCTAGTGCTTTGTCACCTTCTTTTTCTTTCGGTACTGAGGATTGAACCAGGGGCATTATACATCTGAGCTATTCACCCATTTTGAAACAGGATCTTGCTAAATTGCTGAGAGTCTCACTAAGTTGCTGAGGCTGGCTTCTAACCTGTGATCCTCCTGTTTTAACCTCCCAAGAATTGGAATTACAGGCATGTGCTACCACGCCTGGCTTTGGGACCTTATTCTATTGTAAAACAATACTATTTTTCTTTCATTGGAGTCTCACAAGCAGACACATGTTTAATTGTGTGTGTGTGTGTGTGTGTGTGTGTGTGTGTGTGTGTGTATCTGGGGATTGAACCCAGGGGCATTCTACCTCCAAGCTATACTCCCAGCCCTTTTAATTTTTTATTTGAAAACAGGGTCTCACTAGGTTGCTGAGAGTTTCACTATGTTGCTGAGGCCATCCTTGAACCTGTGTTCCTCCTGTCTCAGCCTCCCAAGCACTAGGATTACAGGGGTGTGCCAATGCGCCCGGCTTTAATTTTTTAATCTATTAATATATTTTATATTAAATGGTAATATGAGTGTAATTTAAGGAGTATATGGGAGTGTGTAAAAGTGATCAATGTAAGCAGTATATCACCATTTAAAATGAACAGTGAGTAAATTGATCCACTTACATGGCAATATACTTAGAAAAGTTGAGCAAGCCAAGGCAAGCGAGGGCCATTTTCCAAGACAGCCCTGTTAATTTTCTGAAAGAATCAGTGAGCCTAGCTGTACCTCAAGAAATATCCCCTTGTGTCTCCCTCTCTCAGAACAGATCTGTGTGGATTGAAGAACAATATTCTAACATCCCTTAGTTGTTCATTAGATGGTTTGGGGCCAGAATGGTCAGAATATTCTGCCTTCAAGCTGAGGTACACACAGGCCTTTTGCCTTGAATCCAGGCTGTAGCTGTAGGGATGGAGGGATGGGGAAAGCGCCATCTGAGCAGACTGGAAGGATGTGAGGAATCAGCCCACACTCATGTCCAGGGCCCACATCCAGGGACCTGAACCTGCTAAGTGGATAAAAAGGTCAGTATTTCTGAATGCCAAGGATGCCAGAAAGTTGGGAGCAGAGTGGACCAAGAGGAAAGTAGAATAAAAGGTGGGAGAGGCCCGGGAGCAGAGAATGACAGGGGCCAGCACACAGTGAGTGTCTTAGCTGTTCTTTTTCCCTTTTTTAAACTTGATTTAAGGGATGAAGTACTATAGCTGGGCATGGTGGCACATACCTGTAATCCCAGTACTTGGGAGGCTGAGGCAGGAGAGTCAGGTTTGAGGCCAGTTTCAACAACTTAGTGAGACCCTCTGCAACTTAGCAAGACCCTGTTTCAAAATTTAAAATAAAAATATAGGGCTGGGGGTCTAGTTTAGAGATAAAATATCCCTGGGTTCAATCCCCAGTGCCCCCCCAAAAAACCAGAAGAAATCAAGTGTTATATTGTTCAGTGTTTACAAAGCATCCCATATTGTGTTCCTGACAGCAAATTCATAGATTTTAAGATATCATCTTCACTCAATATAAAAATTTCATGTTCACATAAAGATAATATTCCCAATGAATTTGCCCAAGCACGAGAGGATAAATCAGAACACAGTAAAACATGAACTATAGCAGAGATGATAAACAAAAATGGCAAATTAACAGAACAGTGAATTCCTAATGGCGGAATCAGCTGACTGGTCAAAATGTTTAATTCCCTTATCAGAAATGATTCACAGCCATTTATGTTTCCTGTGTAAGATACTGTGTGTCTTGAAATCCTCACTTGGGCAGAGCAGGTGTGGTGGGACCACAGTGAGCACGCAGTGGCTCTCTTGCAAGACAGTGGCACTCTCTCCTGGGAGCAAGCAGTGCAGGTGGTGACACTGATCGGCCACAATTTGGGGATATTTATGGGTGAAGTCAGCTGATTTTGCAGAAAGATCTAATATTGGGTCTGCAGGGGTTTTGGTAAAATAGGTCTGTTGCTGAGGGTACAGAGAGACAAGGGCATGTTGGAAGTTTAAAAAGAGAACATTTATGAGACAGCCGCCGAGGAGATGGGAAAAGGGAATAGACCTGGAAGTGTGGAATGCATGCTTTGCAGACCCAAATGTGGTCATATTAAAAGCATAAATATAGACCTAAGCCATTAAAAGTATCTCCCAAGTTTCAAACATCAATATAAAGACCTTTATGCCTGGCATGCTGTGCTCTTTCTTTCTTTCTTTCTTTCTTTCTTTCTTTCTTTCTTTCTTTTTTTTTTGTGGTACCAGGGATTGAACCCAGGGGCATTCTAACTCTGAGCTACACCCCAGCCCTTTTTTTATTCTTTATTTTGAAACAGGGTCTCACTAAGTTGCAGAGGGCCTCACTAAGTAGCTGAGGCTGGCAGTGAACCCGGATCCTCCTGTCTCAGCCTCCCAAGTACTGGGATTACAAGCGAGCGCCACCACGCCCGGCTCATGCTATGCGTTTCAAAAGTGTCTTCTGCCAAGCATGGTGGCACATGCCTGTAATCTCAGTACTTAGGAGGCTGAGAAAGGAGGATAGCAGGTTTGAGGCCAGCCTCAGCAATGTAGTGAGACTCAGCAACCTAGCAAGACCCTGTTTCAAACACAAAAATTAAAAAGGGCTGGGAGTGTAGCTTGGAGGTAGAATGCTCCTGGGTTTAATCCCCAGTCCCACACACACACAAAGTGTTTTTTGCCCCCCACAGATGAGGGAACTGCGAAATGTGTCCACTGTTACTGAGTTTCAGCTGCTGGGGTTCCAGAACCTCCTTGAGTGGCAGTCCTTCCTCTTTGCTGTTTTCCTGTGTATCTACTTGCTCACTATCACAGGGAACATGGTCATCGTGGCAGTGGTGAGCCAGGACCCGCGGCTGCACTCACCCATGTACACCTTCCTCAAGCACCTGTCCTTCCTGGAGATGTGGTACACCTCAACCATCGTGCCCCTCCTGCTGGCCAACCTCCTGTCCTGGGGCCGAGCCATCTCCTTCTCCGCCTGCATGGCCCAGCTCTACTTCTTCGTGTTCCTGGGTGCTACTGAGTGTTTCCTCCTGGCCATGATGGCCTATGACCGGTACCTGGCCATCTGCAGCCCGCTCCACTACTCCTTCCTCATGAGTCCTGACACCTGCTCCAAGCTGGTGGCGATGTCCTGGCTGACCGGGGTGGGCACTGGCTTCCTACCTTCCCTGCTGATTTCCAAACTGGACTTCTGTGGGCCCAACAGGGTGAACCATTTCTTCTGTGACCTCCCCCCGCTCATGCAGCTCTCGTGTTCTAGTGTGCGCACGGCCGAGGTAGCCATCTTCATCCTGTCCATCCTGGTGCTGTGCATCTGCTTCTCCCTGACACTCGTGTCCTACATTTTCATCGTGTCCTCCATACTGAGGATCCCTTCCGCCTCTGGCCGGGCGAAGACCTTTTCCACCTGTGGCTCCCACCTGGCTGTTGTCACTATCTACTATGGGACCATGATCTCCATGTACGTGCGCCCCAACGCCCACCTGTCCCCCGAAGTCAACAAGATCATTTCTGTCTTCTACACCGTGGTCACCCCATTGCTAAACCCAGTTATCTATAGCCTGAGGAACAAAGACTTCAAAGAGGCCGTGAGGAAAGTCCTGAGAAGGAAGTGTGGCATGTACGGAGCAAGAGCGAAAGGCGGTTTCTTTATTAGATAGGGAAAGTCTGCTTGAACACAGTGGACTGAGCGCAGGGATAAGTCAACAGGAGGCTAAGAGCCATCACTGAATGCCACTGTTGGTTGGTACTGCACTGGCTTCTACAAGCCACGATGACACAGTTTCTAATTGGTCCCTTGCCAACAACTGGTAGAAGATAAATTGCTCCATTGGGGGGATACTTTTTTTTTCCTTAGGCACTTTGTTCTATCTTTTGGTGGGAGTCTGTACAGTTCTAGTGCGGGGTGATTGCACACATATTAGATTCTACAATAGGGTTTCTTTTTCATTTATATAGCCTTACATGCAGAAGGTTCTGCATCTTTAGGAACTGTCAGGAAAACTGGTTTTGTAGACATAAAACTAGGTGGATGATGTTGATGCTTATTAAATAGCTATAGTAAGGACGCATGAAAAAAGGAAAACAAAATATTTAAAATGTGTGACTTGCATTATGAACTAGTGATGAGAAAGAATGAGGGTGTTTTGAAGTGCCAAACATTTATCTTTAATAACTTAGACTTTTAATGCTTTTGTTTAATGAAATGCTAGGAAGGAAAGGAAAAAAGGAAGGAGGGAAGGGAGGGAGAAAGGGAGGGAAGGAAGGAAGGAGGGAAAGAAGGAAAGTCAGTCCAAAATACTTTATGCTATTCCAAGCCTGGGAGTCAATGGAGGTACTCCACAGTTCTTAAATTCACTTTCAAGCTGGGCATGGTGGCGGCGGCACACGCTTGTAATCCCAGTACATGGGAGACTGAGACAGGAGGATCACAGGTTCACAGCCAGCCTCAGCTACTTGTGAGACCCTCTGCCACTTAGTGAGACCCTGTTTAAAAATAAAGAATAAAAAAATTGGTCTGGGGGTAGAGCTCAGAGGTAGAATGCCCCTGGGTTCAATACCCAGTACCACAAAAAAAAAAAAAACATCACTTTCATACTTTCTTTCATTGAGCCAAAAGTTAGATGTCTACTAATCCTACCCATTGTTCCATTCAGTAATTCCACAAATATTTTTAATCTCCTGATGTGCCAGGCCTTGTGCTTTAGTCTGAGGGGCCCAGAGACACAAGGGTATAAAAGGACCAAGGAAGACTTTGCCTTAATGGAGCCTCCAGTCTGGAAGCGAAGAGAAATACATAATGAATCACAAAGAAATAACTGAAGTGTTTCTGTTTCTGATAATCACTATGAAGCAAAGCACAAGCCAGTGCATGAATACAGAGCAGCAAGGTCTGAATCTACACAGGGGGTTAGAAAAGCTCTCTATGATTACGTAGTGTCTTAACCTACACTTTGAAGATGTGAAGAACAGGAATGGAAAGAGTGGTCCAGGCAGAAATGGAGGTGTGAAGGACAGGAGTTGGCTGAGGGCTGGAGAGGTGGAAGGAGGAGTCTGCAGAGAGCAGGTGCTAGGTCTTGTAGATCATTAAAAGCCCTGTAGAGCTTTCGGATTTTACACTCAAGAAATGATTGATTATCCAAGGCTACTACATAGATAATTACATGATAAATTAGGCATATACAGATCTTCTTGCTGTTTAGAGAAAAGACAAAGAGAGCAAGAATTGTTGGGGTCTTTGCAGTAGCTCAGGTGGGTGAGGTCAAGTGTAAAGCCAAATACAAGAGAGTGAAGAACAGCACACAAAAGAATTTCAAAAAGTAAAACTTAATGAAAGGAAGAAGAACTCTACTAGAAATGGACGGAGGAACCCACAGTGGTGCAGGGTGTTTGTGAGGCACCTATACAGGCTCCTCTAGGGACTAGAATTTTCTGAGCAGGGAAGATGAGGATTATGAGGTTGTCATGAAACATTTCCACACAGAGATTACTGTCTTGGTGAAGGAGGCCACCAGGCTGGTGGTGGTGGAGGAGAGGGTGGCTCATTGGGAAAAGGAAGCCACTGCAAATGCAAGCAGTTTTCCTGAGAAATGTAACTTTGAAAGGGTGAGAGAAACATATCAGAAGGTGCATTTGTGCTTTTGTAAATTACACAGCCGGGCATGGTGGTGCATGCCTGTAACCCCAGTACTTGGGAGGCTGAGAAAGGAGGATCGCAGGTTCGAGGACAGTCTCAGCAATTTACTGAGACTCTCATTAACCTAGTGAGAGCCTGTTTCAAAAAATAAAAATAAAATAGGGCCAGGGGTGTAGCTCAGAGGTAGAAGGCCCCTAGGTTCAATCCCCAGTACCACACACAAAGAAAAGTAAATTATAAGATTTTAGCATGTGAGTAAATTTAAACACTTGTGGGACAGGGCCAGTAGTGCACAAAAATCTGAGTAATCAGTATCAAAAGTGATAACTGATAGCCTGAGATGGAACAGGAAGGGGATCTAGGGGAAATGTGGGAATACCTACACACAATAGGGAAGATATTTTACTTAGTGTGGGAGGCAGAAAGAAGAGGATCTTTGCAATCTAATGAGGTTTAAAGAAATGGAGACAGGACTTGTACAATTTCTCACCTGAGGACTTACAGGGATTATGGTCCTGAGACGAGGCCAGTAGTTATTACTTACCTCAGAGCATGTGGATCAGGGTTTAAAGAAAGTGGTAAAAGGATTCCATACTCATTTTGCAAAGTGAGACTTATGCTGACTGAAGACAGGGAGGTGTAGGGGTAGAAGTAGGGTCCCTGTGGAAGCAGCATGTCATTGATTGTGATACTCCTTGTCCGTTTGTGCAGATAAGATCTAAGGTCACCCAGCTGCTTGGTGCAAGTCAGGGCTCGTCTTGGGCTGAGGCTTAGATCTGGGGGTACAGCCGGAGATAGTGACTAGGGAGTGATGGGTTGAAGTTTCAGACTGTCAAGAAGAGAAAGGAGCACATAGGAGTAAGTGAAGCATGCAGTTGTAGCAGCTTTATTTGAGCTACATGGGTCAATAGGAAGTGATACTTAGAGGTTTGCTGTCTTAAATTAGTAACTTGAAATATTGCTTGATTCTGGGTGACAACAAAGCCAGGGAATGAGCGAGGGGGTTGGGGGCATTGCTCAGTGGTGGAGTGCGTGGGTACAAGACTCCAGGCTCAGCTGTCAGCCCTGAAAAAGAGAAAAACATGGGTGAAATCTTCAGGTTAGGAGAGGTAAGATGGGTGGGTCACAGGGCTGAGGGCAAGAATCTGAAAAAAGCAATTCTTGATTCTAGTGTGATTTGTAAATGAGAGGGAGTGGCCAGTAGTTAAGTGATTAGTCTTAATGCAGGAGGAGAGGATTATGTACTTAGATAGCTGGAGCCTTAAAACAAGATGTCTTAGAAGGGAGTGTTTGTGTGTGTGTGTGTGTGTCTGGTGGGGGGTGTGATATCCTAGATAAAGCATGGAAAAGCATGGAGTGGTATCAAGGGCCCAAACTGACCCTGGAATGGGAGGGAGTGAGCTTTAGACATTTCACCCAGTGGAGCTGGCGCTCAGTTCCTGACCCTGGCCATGGGGTCAGATTCAGAAAGAAGAGCTCGCCGAGCAGAAGACACGAGCTCCACCAGCAGGACTGTCCCCTGACTCTGCTGTCACAGGTCTCCAATACCTCCCGGGGTCAGGCTGTCACCCTCCTCCAGCTGCAGCATGGGCCTAGGTGCACCCTGAGTCTGCGGTCCTGTGACTCTGGGACTCAGAAGCAAGCCAGCTTAGCCTCGGCCCAGGTGGTGAGGGTGGCGATGTTCACCAGCACAACCACAGCCGTGGGCAGCAAGCATGGTGTGAGATCCCACTCACTGCGGGTCAGACAGGGTAGTAAGCATGATGCCACTCTAGAACTTAGTACTGGTAGAATGCCAATGGGTTCAATCCCCAGTACCATAAATAAATAAATAAATATTTTGACATTTGCATAAAGTAAAATTCCCTCTTTTTAGTTGTATAATTTTACACATGGTTACAAATTTATACACTCATGTTGTCAACACCACAACCAGTGTAGGGAATATTTCTAGCACACCAAAAATTCAAATCACAAAAATAAGTGCCCGGCTTGTTTTTTATTTTGAAACAGGGTCTCTCTAAGTTGCTGAGAGTATTACTAAGTTGCTGAGGTTGGTCTTGATTCTGCTATCCTCCTGTCTCAGCCTCCCAAGTACTGGGATTACAGGCATATGCCACCATATGCCACCAGCTCTCTTTCCATTTTTAAAGGATGGTTTCTCTGGTATGGTTATTCTACCTCTGAGCCACATCCCCAGCCCTATTTTTTTTTTTTTATTGTGAAACAGGGTCTCACTAGGTTGTGGGTGGCCTTGCTAAGTTGCTGAGGCTGGCCTTGATCCTGGGATCCTCCTATTTCAACTCCCAAGTATTGGGATTACAAGAGTGCACCACCATGCCCAGCTTCAAAAGATATTAAACAGAACCAAATGTAGGCTAATGCAGAAGGCCTTTATTCAGTCTGTTAGGAACTGCAATACTAGGAGACACAGGGTCTACTAACAACTTGATTGTTAGTAAGAAGGGGGAGAAGGACAAAAACCTGGCTTGGAGTGGTGGTGCACACCTGTAATTCAGAGGTTGTGGAGGACCTTGCTAAGTAGCTGAGGCTGGCTGCAAACCTGTGAACCTCCTGTCTCAGTCTCCCAAGTATGGGAATAACAGGCATGCGCAACCATGCCTGACTTAATCAACTACTTTTCTATTGCTCTGCTTCCCTGACACTTGCCTTTCAAGACAAAAACAAAAAGCCGGTAAAAAATAAATAAATAAATAAAATAAGCCAGGTGTAGTGGTGCATGCCTGAATCCCAGTACTTGGGAGGCTGAAACAGGAAGATCACAGGTTCCAGACCAGCCTCAGCAATTTAGCAAGACTGGCAGCAACTTAGCGAGACCCTGTTTCAAAAAAGAAAAAAGGCTGGGAGTGTAGCTAACAGGTAGAATGCACCTGGGTTCAATCCCCAGTACCACACACAAAGTAAATAAATAAATAAGTAAATAAATAAATAGATAAATAATATTAAATAAATAAATACATATTTTTAAAATGGCTGGAGGTGTAGCTGAGAGGTAGAATGTCCCTGGGTTCAATCCTCAGTACTATATAAATAAATAATAAATAAATAAATAAATAGGGTATATCTTGGAGGTAGAATGCCCATGAGTACCAAAAAAAATTTTTTTAATAAAAAATGGTTGGGTTAGCCGGGCGTGTTGGCGCACTCTTGTAATCCCAGTACTTTGGGAGGCGGAGACCGGAGGATCCGGGTTCGCGGCCAGTCTCAGCGCTCTCTCTCTCTCTCTCTCTCTCTCTCTCTCTCTCTCTCCTTAGTGAGGCCCTTCACAACTTTGTGAGACCCGGTTTCAAAATAAAGTATAAAAAATAGGGCCGGGGGTGTAGCGAGGAGGTAGAACGCCCCTAGGTTCAATCCCTGGTACCGCAAAAAAAAAAAAAAAAAAAAAGGTTGGGTTGTTTTGCACAAATTATGATTGAGGCAAACGAGTCCAAAAGTCTCCTGGTTATCATCATCCAGCAATTGCAGATGCAGTAAAAGCAAGTGAGAGTTCCGGATGCCGTGGTCCCTGTGGTCTGGCAACAAATACCCGTGGAAGAAGTGCACGTGCCCAGGGCCCTCTGTAGCACTCTGGCTCTATGTGGGTCTTGGACCAAAGTGTAGCCACTTTGTTATTTCAGTTCACACAGAGTGTACATCAGTAGACTTGGCTTGAAAAACCTCCACATCCTCACTGATTTTGCAGCCAAGATTTTAGTTTAAAGAACAATAGCTCTTGTTCTTCCACGAGATGACTATTACTCTGAATTTTGTGACGACCTTTCTTTTGCTTAACTTCCTTAGTTTTTCTGCCTATGTGTCCCTGACATATGTTGTATAAAGTGGTCTGCTTTGTAATTTCCATATTTTTCTCTTACCCCTTTTAATTACAGTTCTATTTTTTGGTTATTCATATATAGAAGTGAAACTAAAATTTCTTTTTTCACTGCCATAAGCAACTCCATTTTAAGAATAAAAAAAAAATCCAAGCTAGGCGTGGTGGCACACGCTTGTAATCCTAGTACTTGGGAAGCTGAGACAGGAGAATCACAGGTTCGAGGACAGCCTTAGCAACTTAGTGAGGCCCTGTTCCAAAATTAAAAATAAATAAATAAATCAAATAGGACTGAGGGTATAGCTCAGAGGTAGAATGTCCCTGAGTGTTCAATCCCCAGTACCACCACAAATATGTATGTGTGTGTGTGTGTGTGTGTGTGTGTGTGTGTGTGTGTATTTCTCCATCCTAATTGGTTTGTTTCCTCCTGTTCCTAAAATTAGATTAATTTTTTGTTGTATGTGTTTAAGCTTTATAACAGGCTTTGATATACATAAACATAATGCAATAATTGCTACAGTCAAGTCAATTAGCATAAACATCATCTCGCATAGTAACTTTTTTCTCCCTTTGGTAACATTACCTAAAATCTAATCTGTTAGAAAATTACCAGGATACAATCCAATATTCACTGTAGTCCTCATGCTGTACTTTATTTTTAAATAAGTACATACAAATATTTAAAATCTGTTTAAAACCTTTGGGAAACAACTTTATTTTGACTAAACTTTCCATTTAATGCTGTAAATATTTTATTAATTCACTTTTATTAGTTAATAAATTAGTCTAATTTTATTAATTAACTCACTTTTAGTTAGATCAAATTTTGCTCACACATCAAAACTAAATGTTGAACTGGCTGTTGGTAATGTGTGGATATAGAAAATTTGAACAATTCTGCAAACAATGCTCTTACTGAACCATAAGCCAATATACCCATGTCCAAGAAAGAGCAGTTATGGGAAGATGTGGAGTGAAGCCAGTTTCTCTAAAGATTATTTATGGGAAACTTTCCATAGAAGTAATAATTGCATAGTTTTCCCAGAAATCTTAATGAGATCATGGTAGAGAAAGAAGTTCCTTAATTTTGGAGTCAACAATCACATATGCAAATGAAGACAATTTTTAGAGGCTGAAACACAGGTTTTAAACACCTTCTGCTTGACTAGTTGAGATGAGCTGGTTGAGCAAATAAATTAGGTTAAGGGTCCACTAATTTTTCCTTTCTAATTTACAAAGAAGATAGTCTGTGGTGTGTGTGTGTGTGTGTGTGTGTGTGTGTGTGTGTGTGTGTAATACTATTCAGTCTTTAAAAAGTAATTTCTGTTATTTATAAGCAACATGTCTGAAAATTATGTGGGCCAGGCACAGAAAGACAAGTACTACATGACTTCACTTATATGTACTATTTGAAAAGTTAAATGTGTAGAAATAAAGCGTAGTCAGCATGGTGGTACACACCTGTAATCCCAGTACTTGGGATGCTAACACAGGAGGATCACAGGTTCAAGACTAGCTTCAGCAACTTAGTGAGACCCTCAGCAACTGAACTTTTTTATTTCATTCTGTCTCAAAATAAAGAAAAGATTGGGGGTGTAGCCTCAGAAGTAGAATGTTCCTGGGTTCAAGCCCTAGTGCAAGAAAGAAAAAAGGGAGGGAGGGAGGATGGTGGTTGCCAGGGTTGGAAATGGGGAGATGTTGGTTAAATCACAGAGTTTCAGTTACACATGATCACTAATTTCAGTTCTACAGTGAAGCATGGTAATTATGGTTAATAATAATGTATTTTATACATAAATATTTCCAAGAGAGGATTTTTAAGTGTTCTCACAACAAAAAAAGAAAAAAAAAATCAGTTAGGTTGATTTAATCATTTTGCAATAGGTTCCTCTATCAAACATCATGTTATATAGAGTAAATTTATATAACTTTGTCAAGTATGACTTATTCAAGCTGGGGAAAAGATACATTATAAAATCTGTTAATTTGAAATAAAAGAAAGACGGAAAGGATACACATTTGTGTCACTATTTGGGAATGAGATTACTTCTAATTTGTAATGAAACACTGAAAGAAACCAAATTTCTGTTTCTTCCAAGTATTATGACATATGATGAATTTTTGTTTGATTAGATCCCACAAAGAACTGATTATTGAGCCCATATCTGTTCTATATACATGTGCACACACAAACTACACATCTGCCCTCTTTATAAGATAGAGAGGAACAATTTAGTGGGCCTTTAATTTTGTGTGTGTGTGTGTGTGTGTGTGTGTGTGTGTGTGTGTGTGTGTGGTAGTACTAGGGACTAAACCCAAAGGCATTCTACCTCTGAGCTATACCCTCAGCCCTTGTTTTTTTTTTGTTGTTTGTTTTGAAACACAACATGGTTTCAGTAGGTTGCTGAGAGTCTTGCCAAATTGCTGAGGCTAGTCTCAAACCTGCCATCCTCCTGTTTCAGCCTCCCAAATACTGGGATTACAGGTATGCACCACTATACTGGCTTAATTTAATGTTTTTAAATACATTAAATAAGTAAACTTATTTATTCAGCTAGACAAACTGACTCTGTTTAAAGACCCAAAATCATGTTAAACCTCTAAAAAGTTGTCTTCATTTATATATGTGAGAATGTTGAGCCAAAATTAAGAAACTTCTTTTCCTACTGTGCTCTTATTAAGATTTCTGGGTCTGGGAGTGGTGGTGCACGCTTGTAGTCCCAGTACTTGGGAGGCTGAGACAGGAGGATCTGGGTTCACGGCCAGCCTCAGCTATTTAGTGAGGCCTCCGCAACTTAGTGAGACCCTGTTTCCAAATAAAGAATTTAAAAAAAATAGGGCTGGAGGTGTAGCTCGGAGGTAGAATGCCCCTGGGTTCTATCCCCAGTACCGCAAAATAAAAAAGAAAAAAAAAAAGATTTCTGGGAATACTATGCTATCATCACTTGAACAGAAAGTTTCTCATAATTAATCCTCAGGGAAACTGACTTCATTCTTTCATGCCATCCTCTCATAACTGCTTTCTTGTCTATCTCTATTGTTGTCTGTATTTTTTGGTAACAGATTTGTTTACAAAACTTAAGATTTTATATACACATTTTATCAATAACCAGCCCCAAATTTATTTTTGATGTGGGTGTGGTATTTGGTCTAACCAAAAGTGATAGTGAATTGATTAGGTATTTACAGGATTAAGTGCAAAATTTAGTCGACTTGTTTATTTTGCAAAGATTTTTTAACAGAGATTATAAGATAAAAAAGTAAACTGATATATTTTGTGTTTCTTATGTGAGGCCAAAAAAGTAACAAACAATGTGAATCACTGGAAAACAGATGGATTTTTGTTCTGGGGGATTTTTCCTTTAAAAGTAGCCAAACATTTAAGTTCATTGAAATTAAAATGAAGCAGAAGGGGGCCTATAATTATGGACTCCTTGAAAAATTGATTTTCTATCATAGCCAGTATTGATTTATTTTATGCCAATGTGACTTGTTCACAATTAACTTATCTGGTGCTATTTAAATACCATTTCATTTAACACATTGTTATTTTAAACAGAAATGAATGCAGTGTTTTTACTGCCTCTTTGTTGGCTCTAGATTTATTTAATCCCTACCACAATTTCACACACTATTCCTGCATTATTTTTTCTTTACTGTGTCATGAGAGAAAACTTTATTAAAACTGTAGATGATTAATTTGAAAAGAATTAAGAATAGTCGGGCTGAGAATACAGCTCAGTGGTAGAGCACTTGCCTAGCATGCACGAGGCCCTGGTACTGGTTTAATCCCAGTACCACCGGAAAGGAAAGGGAAGGGAAGGGAAGGGAAGGGAAGGGAAGGGAAGGGAAGGGAAGGGAAGGGGCATTGATGCAGGCAGATTAACTGGAGGCTCTGACTTCCTTGGGCCTTATCTTTAACAACCACATGTGCAGAACCTCTCAATTGTTTTAAGTATACTACATGGTCTTGGAAGAAGAATATCCACTTCAATGTGAACATCAACGTCCAATAGAGACCAGTAAAGACAGTCTGAAAAGTTGTCTATTTAGTGGAGTTGCATCATACTTCATTTTTAATGCACGTGTAAATTTCAGTATGAAATTATTCTAAGTGGCAGATGGAAAACGATAGCATCTAGAACATCTAGTGTTCCAACTTAGTGTTACTATGTCTTAGATGCTTGTATGTGTTCACCTGTACAAGATTTTACGTATACATTTCCTGATTTCTCAACTAGGGAATTTATGCACAAAAAAGTTGTTTGATAAATGACATAGAACTAATTGGTTGAATCTAGAATTAAATATGCAGTGTACCTTCAAATTCAGCAATCTTAGTAACTAACTAATTAGTATATGATCCTTTTTTTTTTTTTTTTTTTTTTTTGCTGTGCTGGGAATAGAACCCAGTGAGCCACACCCCCAGACCGATTTTATTTTTTATTTTGAAACAGGGTCTCACTAAGTTGCTGAGAGCCTTGCTAAGTTGCTGAGGCTGGCTTTGAACCTGCAATCATCCAGTTTCAGCCTCCCAAGTACTGGGATTACAGGCGTGTGCCACCATACCTGGCTAGTCCTTTGGAATATCATATTTGTTAATATATTGTAGTCAATATACTTATGTTTTTAATTTTTTTTTTACTTTTGTGGTACTGGGGATTGAACCCAGAGGCATACTGTCTCTGAGGTATATCCCTAGCCCTTAATTTCTTTTTTTAATTTTGAAACAGGGTCTCGCTATGTTACCTGCACACTGGACTCGAACCTGGGATCCTCCTGTCTCAGTTTCCCAAGTACTGGGATTACAGGCATGTGCCACCATGCCCACCTATGATCGTGTTAAAGGTAAACACAAACATGTATTTAACTTCTAAGGGTTCTAGTGTGTGGTTCTTGTGCTCCTCTGCACCTCCCTCTAAGTCTTCCCACAGTTCCTTCACCTCCCTCTTCCTCAGGCTGTGGATGAAGGATTAAGCACGAGGTTGATGACTGTGTAGAACACGGAGACCAGTTTGTCTCCCTCTGCTGAATACAGGGCCTTTGGCCTCAGGTACCTAATTAACCCTGTTCCATAATACATGGTCACCACAGTCAGGTGGGAAGAACAGGTTGAAAAGGCTTTTCTCCTGCCCTCTTCAGAGTCTATCCTCATGACAGCCACCAGGATGCGAAGGTAGAAGACCATGATGAGAATGAAGGGGATTAGGACCATCCCAGCCCCTCCCATCCACGGCCATCATGGTTTCCTGCACGGATGTATCTGTACAGAGCATGTGCAGAAGGATGGACAGTTCACAGAAAACATAGTCAACTATGTAAGGGCCACAGAGTGGGAGGATTATGAAGTAGAGAGGCACCATGGAGGCAAAGAAGCCTGTGACCCAGCCTCCCCCTAGCCTCCAGCCGGTGCTGCACACCCAGACCCACCCAAAAGGAGCAGGTAGTTCAGTAGGTAGCAGATGGTCCTGTAGCGATCCAGGGCCATCACTGCAAGGAAAAAGCACTCGGTGACCTCCAGGAACAGGGTGAGATAGGTCTGAGCCAGGCAGAAGGTGTACGATATGACCTTCCTGCAGGCAAGGAGGTTAAAGAGCATCTTGGGGACCTCAGCTGTGCTGAAAACATGTAGAGGAATGCCAGATGGCAGAGGAGGTAATACATGGGCGACTGAAGAGGCGGATCAAGAACCACTTATGTGAGGGTGGTTGTGTTCCCAAAACACCAGAGAACAGGAACAGGAAGAAGAGAGGAATCTTGGTTTGAGGATGATTGGAAAATCCCACAAGGGCCAGCTCCCAGATGGTTCTGGAATTCACATATCTCATTTTGGACACCCACATACATGTGTTCAAATGAGAAGGAGGTGAGAACCAAAGACTTTAAAGTAAAAATCTGAGGACAAAACTATTCCCTTTCACATCTCTTTCTCACTTTCATGCTGAAGATGTGTGTGTGTGTGTGTGTGTGTGTGTGTGTGTGTGTTTTGTTGGGGATTGAACCCAGTGGTGTTCTACCTCCAAGTTACACCCTTCAGCCCTTTTTTAATTTTTTGTTTTGAAACAGGGTCTCTCTAGGTTGCTGAGAGTCTCATCTGACTCTCCTCTGTTGCTGAAGCTGTCCTCCAACCTGCAGTCCTCCCATGTCAGCCTCCCAAGTACTGGGATTACAGGCATGCACCACCATGCCCAGCTTATATAAATACATTTTAAATTGAAGTGATACTTATTTCTGAAATTTCCTTGGACATCAAGACAACTCCAAATCATATTCTTCATCATATGCTTATGTGTTTTTGGTAAATTTCACAAGATCTTCCCTCACCTTTGTTTATTATGTCATATATACTAAAGTGCACCCCTCTGTATTTTGCTAATAAAATATTTTATACATTTCTTTAAAATGAGCTATAGGTTCAGTAAAATAAAATGAGTTGCCCAATATCACAAGTTGAAAATAATTTCATTCTCCTCCAACTACATTAAAAATTTAGAAATGATATTATAGTTTTCATTTATCAAGACAGAGTTTGTTTCCTATTTTTTCATTTCTCATCTCTAAGGAAAATAAATTATCATCTCATATTTGTGGAATACTACAGCTAATTTAATTATTTTGACTATTCTAACCACTTCAGTATTAGTAAATATAATATAGTTAATCCTCTAAACAATGGAGCTTTCAAATTTCTAGTCAGGATCTTATAAGTATATTACAGATACATATTATGTTATATATAGAAAATATAGGCTGGTTGCATAAAATGTAGAATATATTTTACAACATGAATGCCAACTGATATTAGCATGGCAACATAGCATGAAATAAACACAAAACCATCCTTCTGAGATTTTTTTTCAGTGTTGACGATCAAACCCAGGGCAAGTTCTATGCCTCTAGGCTACAACCCCAGCCCCATTTCTGAGAATATTTTTAATCTCAGAGGTGCATAAACCATAAAACATGGAGCCTGCTGTTCACATAGATTCAAACTCCCTGCACTCTAACACAGCTCCTCTCTCTCATATGGGACTCATATGTCCTAGTGTTTTCTCTTTGTCCTGTTTAAAATCCCCGCCTTTTGTCACTTCCTTGTTTGATTCTATGTAAAGTATTTTTCTAGATTTTGCATCTACTCTCTATTCAGCTTATTTCCATTCCATACAGCCTAAATTACTCAGTGAGTAGACCATACAGAGAAAACACACACACACGCACACGTGCCCTGGAGAATGCCCAGGAGGTGTACAGAAAGAACACACACATTAACATGCACACGTACACACACACACTGGACAATGCCTGCAGGCAGACACTGGATTCTGTGGTTGGGGAGAGGAGGAGCCGAGGCAGGGAAGAGCAGTTGACATATTTACCCAATCTTTCTAAGTTAGGAAAACTGCTTGCCCATAGTCAGTCCTGGCAACTGATAAATGGATTTTTCTGAAAAGTGTCAAAGTTTCTAATCTTCACCTACAAAGGAAATAACATGAAACCACAGCCATTTGTCACATGCGGGAGCTGATCATAGTTAACTCTATCCAGACTCCACAATGCAGCCCTCAGTCAGCTCTGTGGAACTTAGTTTAAAAAAGGAGAGAACTGTGGCTATTAATCTGCAAAACTTGTTCCCCCTGGTTTTACATTATTAATTTTAACACAGACATTATTCTCCTTCCCTTATTCTTTTCCTTGCTCATCCCAACTTTATATTCCATTTATTAGAAGGTAATGAAGGTAAAATAAATTAAAGTTGTTTTCTAGGCAGTATAAACCCAGAGTAGAGACTTCAGTGAGTTGGGTGAAATATATTAATAAAGGCAAAGTTTTGGTTGAATCCCAAAGGGAACCAGTTAACTTCATGTAAGAAATGAACACACATTAATTATTGTTCCACTTACTTCTAGCAGCAGCAGCTCATTAATGCACTTTATAATTTCCTATTTATGGTGGCTTATGTTAATTCTCTGAGAGAGACATCTCAATTTGGAATTTTGAATTTAAAAATTTAAAAGTAATGTTTAATGACATCTTATTTTTAATACATACACATTTTCTTAACTGAACTTGTGTAAAATCCTAGGGGAATTCAATTGTGCTATAAATATAACTAATATAAAGTAATTATGCATTTTTTAACTGTAAGTCTCTTATGGTCACACATATACCATTCTTTTTTTTTTTTTTTTTTTTGGTGGTACTGGGGATTGAACCCAGGGCCTTCTACCTCTGAGCTATACCCCAGCCCTATTTTTTATTCCTTTTTTGAAACAGGGTCTCTCTAAGTTGCAGAGGGCCTAAGTAGCTGAGGCTGGCCGCGAACCTGGATCCTTCTGTCTCAGCCTCCCAAGTACTGGGATTACAAGCATGCGCCACCACGCCCGGCTTATATACCATTCTTAAGAGCTAAGTGTACTGGCAAGCAAGAAACCCCTCATTAATAAACTCTGCATTAACAAAACTGTGCCTCCACTAACAACACTTGCACCTAATTTGAACCACATATTGGAAGAAGTGATTTAGCTATTCATAAACTGATGAAAATAATTGTTCTGTTGTTGTTGCTATCACCGATTAAAATGGGTTTTTGAGCATCACATTTCCTCAGACACACTTATAGGAAATGAAGGCAAAGTTATGATTATATACAAGATACTCATGAATCTTCTACTCTAATGGGGAAAGACACCTCATATATGCGTTAGCATACTATCATCTAGTGATAAGCACTATGGGTTAAAACTAAATAAGAATAACAAGAACATACCAGTTTTGATCAAAGTCAGGTGAAGCCTCTAATGCTGAGGTATGTGAGTGGAGACTTAGAGAAACTGAGAATGCACAAGTGTGCAAGAATTATTCAGGAAGAAAAGATGGGAAGCGCAAAACCCCGAGTAAGCAAGAGCTCCTTGTCCTAGGACTGTAACAATGAGAGGGGTGTGTACAGCAGAGTAGAAAGAGGTCACTGGAGGCAGCAGGCATGTGTATCATGGATACTCTATGTGCACACACGTGTGTGTGTGTGTGTGTGTGTGTGTGTGCGTGTGTGTATGTGTGATACTGGGCAGTGAACCCAGAGGCCCTCTACCTCTGAGCTACAACCCCAGCCCTTTTTATTTTTTATTTATTTATTTATTTATTTATTTATTTATTTATTTATTTTATTTTGCAGTACGGGTCATTCTACCTCTAAGCTACACCTCCAGCCCTATTTTTTATTCTTTATTTTGAAACAGGGTCTCACTAAGTTGCTGAGGGCCTTGCTAACTTGCCGAGGCTGGCCTTGAACCTGGGATCCTCCTGTCTCAGCCTCCCAAGTATGGGGATTACAGGCATTCACCACCACACCCAGCCATGGATGCTATGACAGGATATGAAGACTTCAAATTTTGTTCTAAGTGTGAGGAAAAGTTTTGGGAGGTATTTTAAGAAGAGAATATATTGGAGGAAATTATTACTGCAGCGAGGGAGTTCATTCTAAGCATATTACAGGTCATGCTTAAAGCCAATACACTAAAGAAGAATACATTTAGTGAGACTGTGTCTGACACCTGTAATCCCAGTACTTGGGAGGCTGAGACAGGAAGGTTGCAGGTTCCAGGTCAGCCTGGGCAACTTAATGAGACCCCCAGCAAGACTCTTAGCAAGACCCTTTTTCAAAATAAAAAAAAAATAGGGTCAAGGGTGCAGCTTAGAGGTAAAATGCCCTGGGATTGATCCCAAGTACCATAATAAAAGAAAACCACAGAGCATTGCTGATAGAAATTAAAGAGGGCATGCAAATAGAGATATTCATGGATTGGAAGAGTGTGTGTGTGTGTGTGTGTGTGTGTGTGTGTGTGTGTGTGTTACTGGGGATTAAACCCAGAGGCACTCTACCTCTGAGCTACACCCCCGGCCTTATTTTATTTTTTATTTTGAAACACGGTTTCACTTAATATTTTCAAGGTGCTAATACTACTCAAAGTGTTCTACAAATACAATAGACTTTCTCCAAAGAAGATATACAAAAGGCCAATAGACACATGAAAATATATTGAACATCACTAATTATTAAGGGAGAAAATCAAAACCATAATGAGATACCATTTCACATACAAAAGGATGGCAGTTATTTATTTATTTAATTTTTTTTTCAGTACTGGGGATTGGACCCAGGGGCATTGTACTTCTGAGCTACACCCCCAGCCCTATTTTTTTTTATTCCTTATTTTGAAACAGGGTCTCGCTAAGTTGCGGAGGACCTCACTGAGTAGCTGAGGCTAGCCATGAACCTGCGATCCTCCTGTCTCAGCCTCCCAAGTACTGGGATTACAAAGGGTGCACCACCACGCCCAGCTAGATGGCAGTTATTTAAAAAACAAACAAACAAGAAATATAGAAAATACCAAGTGTCCACAAGGATGTGGGCAAGTTGAAACCTCTGAGCGTTGCTAGTGATAACAGTATGACAGGCCTTCAAAATTTAAATGTCAAATCTGCCAACTTAAAAAAATTAAGTATAGAATTTCCTTATGTCATTTTAACTAAACAAATTGAAAACAGGGACTCAAATAAGTATTTGAAAACCAAGGTTTATAGAAGCATTATTTATTCCTCATAGCCAAAAGGTAGAACCATCTTTGGAACACATGCCCATCCACAGGTAACAGGATGAACACAGTTCAGTATATACATATAATGGAGCATTTAGCCCTGTAAAAGAAAAGAAATGAAATTCTGATATACACTACAATAGGAATAAGCCTTGGAAAAATAGACTAAGCAAAATAATCTAGACACAATGCCAAATATTGTTTGACTCCCATTGGACGAGGTGCCTAAAATAGTTAAACTCATATACAAAGAGCATAGCATAGTGATGTTGATTGGCTGGGGGTGTGGGGCAACACTGTATAGATGAGTATGGAGTTTCACTCTGAGATCACAGTGATGAGACAGTTGCACAGCAGGTGAATGTACCTAAAGCCACTGAGCCGTGCACTCCAAGACGGAAATGTATACATTTTATGTTGTGTACATTTTGCCACAATAAAATTACCTGAGAAAACAATGAATACATTAATATCATTTTTGGGGTACTGGGGATGGAACCCAAGGGCATTCTACTTCAGAGCTACACCCCTAGCCCTATTTTATTTTGAAACAGAGTCTCACTAAGTTGCGGAGGGCCTCACTAAGTAACTGAGGCTGGCCCCGAACCTGTGATCCTCCTGTCTCAGCCTCCCAAGTACTGGGATTACAAGCGTGCACCACCATGCCCAGCTCATTCTTTTTCAATAGAAGAGGGAGAGCCAAGCTTATAAAGTTCTAAAGTCAGAGAGACAGAGGAGGAAATAAGCAGTTTGCAGTGAGGAACCAGATAGATTGAAAAGAGACCAAGAATGATTGACTCAAATCAAATGCATACAACTGTGGCTCTCTGGTTTAAGCACAGGCTAAAGCTGTGCCTGTGATATTTTCATTCTTTTGTCAGAAAATAATGATGCTCATGAAAGGGGTACCTTTATGATTTCTGTATTTAAACCATCTTCTTATACCAACAGAAGTCTTTTGAAATTGCTTGCTCCTTACAAGAGACACTTTGGCTACTGTGAAATATATAATTAATAGCAACAATTGTGGGTTGTACTTTATAACTGAGTATGTTCTTTGTGTGATTTCTTTTCTTGTTTTTTCTTGTGTGTGTATGTGTTTGTGTGTGGTACTAGGGGTATTCTATCTTACAGCTACAGCCCTAGCCCTTTTTATTTTTGTGTTTGTGTGTGTGTGTGTGTGTGTGTGTGTGTGTGTGTGTGTGTGTATGTGGTACTGGAGATGAAGCCCAGGGGAATTCTACCTCTGTGCTACACCCCCAGCCCTATTTGTTCTTTATTTTGAAACAGGGTCTCACTACATTGCAGAGGGCCTCACAAATAGCTGAGGCTGTCTACGAACCTGCAATTCTCCTGTCTCAGCCTCCCAAGTACTGGGATTACAAGCGTGCACCACCACGCCCAGCAAGTATTTTTGTGTTTTGAAAAAGGTTCTCACTAGGTTGCTGAGCATCTTGTTACATTGCTGAGACTAACCTTGAACCTGCGATCCTCTTGTCTCAGCCTCCCAAATACTAGCACATGCCTGTAATCCCAGTACTTGGGAGGCTGAGACAGGAGTTTCACAACCCGCCGCAGCAACTTAGTGAGACCCTAAGCGAGGCCTTCAGAAACTTAGTGAGACCCTGTTTCAAAATAAAATAAAATAGGACTGGGGGTGTAGCTCAGAGATAGAATGTCCCTGGGTTCAATCCCCAGTACCACACACACACACAAAAAAAAAAATAAAAGTTTTAAATTTTATTTTCAAACAGTAAAATGGTAATGCAGTCTGAGTCATGTTGAAATCCTCAGGTCATTATAAAAATATTAGTATTATCCTATTAAAATTTTTTTGGTACTGGAGATTGAACCCAGGGACATTCTACCTCCAAACTACACTCCAAGCCCTTTTTATTTTTTTATTTTGAAACAGGATCTTGCTAAGTTGCTGAGGGTCTTGCTAAGTTGCTGGGGCTGGCTTCAAACCTTCCATCCTCCTGTCTCAGCCTCCCAAGTTCTGGAATTACAGTGTGCACTGCGCCTGGCTCAGATGTCAGTTTTGAGACCTTAGAGTCAGTAGCTTGCCTATGTGTTTACTGAAGGCGTCTCTGAGGCAGCCTTTGACTTTCTCATTGCGGAGGCTGTAGATGAAGGGGTTCAGCATAGGTGTCACGATGGTGTTCAGCACGGTGGCAAATTTATTAACATCAATCACATTTCCTTTTCTGGGGCGGACGTAGATGAAGATGGAACTCCCATAATAAAGTGTAACTACGGTGATGTGTGAAACACAGGTGGAGAAGGCCTTCTGCCGCCCCTGGACAGAGGGAATTCTAAGAACGGTAATGATAATGCAAGTGTAGGACACTCCTGTCAGCAGCAAGGAGCCCAAGAGTAGCAGTGCAGAGGAGATAAAATCAGCCAGCTCCACCACAGAGGTGTCTGCACAGACCAGCCTGAGCATGGGGCCGCTGTCACAGAAGAAGTGATGTACCACGTTGGGCCCACAGAAGGGCAGAGGGGCAGTTAAAGCTGTTGGTCCCAAAATGGACAGGAAGGCACCCATATATGATCCCAGAAGCAGTAAGGTGCAGGTCTGTCTGTTCATGATGAGGGTGTACCTCAGGGGGTGGCAGATGGCCACATAACGATCGAAGGACATGGTGGCCAGGATGAAGAACTCAGTGGAGCCTAGGAGGAAGTAGAAGAAAGACTGTGTGAGGCACCCCACAAAGGATATGGACCTGCTGAGGGAAAACGTGCTGGCCAACATCTTGGGCACCACTGTGGAGGTGATGGCGACCTCCAAGAAGGAGAGGTTGGCTACAAAGAAGTACATGGGCGAGTGTAGCCGGTAGTCACCGCACACCACCAGGACAATTGTGGCGTTGCCTGCCAGTGAGACCAGGTACATGAGCAGGAAGGCAGAGGACAGCACAATCTCCACTCGCCTCTCATTCTGAAACCCTAGCAGGATGAACTCCGTAACTGACGTCTTGTTTCTGTGGTCCATAGTTTCCACTTCCACCTGGTGTAAAAGAAAGAGAAGCTCATTGCCGTTCCCTGCATCTTAGCCCTGGAGGCACTCTACCTCTGCCAGTTGAAGTTCTTTTGTTTTCATAGAGGGATAATGATGAAAGCATACAATTATTTTTCTAGTGTCCACATAAGTCCTGAGGTGAATCGTGAAAGATAAAGAGCTGCAGCGAGATACACTCATAACAGTTTCATCAGTCTCAAAATCCCTTTTTGACAATTGTCAAATTTCCTTACGAAAGATCTGGGAACCACTTTCACTGTGGGGAATTTAACTGAGGGCTCAGCTATTCACATGTGAACAGATGATACACTATTACAGAATCCTCAATCTGTTTATAGTGCTGACAGTCAGAAATGCAAATGAAGTCTAATTCCATATTAATATGTATATGCAAAGCTGGGCGTGGTAGTGCATACTTGTAATCCCAGTACTTGAGAAGCTGAGACAGGAGGATCACAGGTTCAAAGCCAGCCTCAGTAATTTAGTGAGGCCCTCAGCAATTTAGCAAGACCCTGTTTCCAAATAAAAAATAAAATAGAGCTGAGGGTACAGATTGGAGGTAGAATGCCCACAAAATAATGTATATTCAAAATGTTTTTAGGCTCTTTTATTATTAAGAAGAAAAATATTGATAAAAACAACTATACATGATCATGATCACATAATAATAGGCTTATGACCCCCGAGTTACAGGGTCCAGCTAAAGACTGTCAGATTGCCCATTGAAAAAGTAAAGCCAGCCTCATGCAATCTCCATATGGAATCACAGTGAATTAAATTTTCAGACTTTTCAAAGGTAACAAAGAATTAAACATATGACTTTTTAATTTTTGTGTGTGTGGTACTGGGGACTGAACCCAGAGGCATTCTACCTCCGAGTTACACCCTCAGCCCTTTTTATTTTTGTTGGGAAACAGGGTCTCTCTAGGTTGCTGAGAGTCTCTCTATTGCTATGGCTCATCTTGAACCTGTAATCCTCCTGTCTCAGCCTCCCAAAGTACTGGAATTACAGGTGTACAACACCATACCCAGCTCTTTAACTCACTTTTAGTATATATTTACAGCATAATGAGAAAGCTTTCTTATAGAAATACTATGCATCTTATAAGGAAGAGAAATAATTTGGATCAAAATTGAGGTTTGCACTATAATCCTTTATAATGACCTTTGCCAATATAGTAACCCAAATTCAGTATTTTAATTAATAAGAACTACACTTGTATAATATGGTGACATGGTGTGAAAAACTGCAATCATTTCCATCCTTACAATCATAACAAGGGAAATGTTAGTAGATTTGGTGGAGGGAGAAGTAATTTCTGACTAAGGGTTATTACTGGAAAGGACTCTTTTCCTTGGGTCTGATAGGCAGTTGGCTTGAATGTGAGCAATGGGCTTGTGTCCTGAAGGCACTAGCAGTGTAAGGCTGAGGCCAAACACAGAAGTGGATACAATAAAGATCCATTTGGTCAAGTCCAAATATCTGCATGAGTTTGTCAATACGTGAAAGTGGACAGAAAAGAACTAGAGGGAATCACCAAGATGGGGAGAATGAAAAAAGGAAACAGGAAATGTGAACAAAGGACATAAATTGTGAAAGAAGAATACTGTAAGTTCTCTACTTACCTGCTAAAGTGTATCGCAGAATGCTCGTGAGTGCGCAAGCTCATCGTTTTAGAGGACTGCTTCTCTAGATGTGCATGGCTTGGGCATGGTCCACAGTCAGAATCACTTTTAAAGATTATTTCCTTCTTCCAATAGTCACAGAATGTTAGAGAGCAAAGTCACAGAGATTACAACTGTGTATGCATGTTTATGTGAGAGCACACAAGGAATTTGCCCGGGAACAATGCGTCTACACTGGGCTTCTTCTAGAAAAGACACTCAGAACTGCAGCCCGTGATCACGTCTTCAGACACTAGACCTGGAAACAAGAGGGAAGCCAAGTCCCTGCTGCTGCTTCCCTGTGGGCCAGGGCTGCAAGTGGCGCAAAGGTCTCCAGAGATCAATTTAGATAACAACAACGAGACTCTAATTAAAAGTAAAATTTTCTCAAGTTGGAAAAGTGAAGAGAACTTGTAAACACAACTTTCACAAGAAATACATGAGACCTCTGGGAAAATCCTTAGAGGTGTTTGGGTCAAGAATCATTCCATTAATTGCTGTGTAATATAATGTAATATTTATCCATCAGGATAGGAGATAGTTTTTCTTCTTCACTGACAACATCCTCATCAATAATCACCAACATCACTGTCTATGCTTATTAAATACTATGTACTAGTATTTAGTACTAACACTAAGTAATATGTATAGTAATCTTCCAAAATTGTACATGTACCTTTTTTTTTTGCGATACTGGGATTGAACCCAGGGGCATTCTACCTCCAAGCTACACCCCAGTCCTATTTTTTTATTCTTTATTTTGAAACAGGGTCTCACTAAGTTGCAGAGGGCCTCACTAAGTAGCTGAGGCTGGCCGCGAACCCAGATCCTCCAGTCTCAGCCTCCCAATACTGGGATTGCAAGTGCGCGCCACCATGCCCGGCTACATGTATCATTTTTAAACTTACGAAAAACATATGAAATAGGTGGTTATAACATTGATTTATGGTAATTGTTTACATAAATAATAAAATAAAAAACAATATTAAAATGTTAAAAACTATAAAATATGAATTTAATACAAAGCATTATTTTAAAAAAGAAGTAAAGCTTACTGGATGCTTAGTACATATTGTGATTTGCTAAATCATACATGTAATCTCTGCCATCAAAAGCACATACACCAGTCAAAAGTTTAAAAGATACACATAAAAAGTCTATGGATAATAGGTATTAATGAGGATGTGGGGAGATTGGAATCTTTGTGCACTAAATTGCTGAGGCTGGCCTTGAACCTGTGATCCTCCTGTCTCAGCCTCCCAAGTACTGGGATTACAGGTGTGTGCCACTGCTCCTGACTCCATTTCACCACAGACAGCCAAACTCATCCGAGCAAAATACAGGCCTTCTTCTACTCATCACTGACAGTTGATCCAGGACATCCATTGCTTTCCTCCCTTTGATATCAGGGACTCTGTTACATTCCTGAGCGCCCTCCTGTTTACCCATGACCACAGTACATTCCTTTCTCTGTCTCAAAACATGCACTCCTATATTCCCCAGACTGAAGGGAAATCCCATAAAGGTCGATACTATCTGCCATTCTAATCACTGGAGATTAGCATTTCCCCAAGGGGCAACTGCATGGCTTTTAGTTCACTCCTCAAACTCTGTGCAGAGGACTCTCCATTCCCGAGTGTCTTAATTCCACACTCCACTCTCCAGCTTTCTCCTGTGTCCCCTACCTGTTCTCCAACCGTGAACACCAGTCACCCCTCCCCTTGGCAACACAATGATACCACTAACTTTATGCATACATATATGAACCATCAGTTCATACCTGCCTACAACATAACTGCCTGATCTACCACCGTGACCTAAGGAATACACCAAGATAATATTGTCCCAAAAAATCACAACTTTATAACTGCACCATGGCAGTGTTAGAAGCTCCCAACATTTCAGAGCTTCATATACAGGGCCATGAAAGTGAGAAACTCAACTCTCGCCAGCCTGCAATGACTGCTTATACTATCACTTCTCATTTTTACTTCAAGAATAAAAATTTTCTTTCACCTCTTAGGGCAACTTATGCCCTGCTTTGTAACAGTCTGTCGTAATATGCGTGCTGCTCAAATACTCCAAATAATTTGCTCAAAACCAACATAAGACATCAAGAGAAAAATAATACTATAGCTTCTTCTTAAATGAAAGGCTGCCTGCACCCAGTTTCAAGGCTCTGGATATAAGAGATTCCCCTTCCTGAGCAGCTGGTTATGTCCACACCCAACCATTTTCCTTATCAGGCTCACAAGCAGGCCACCATGCACACGCCCTGTCAGCCTGAGGCCAGATACCACACAACAGGGACAGTCCCTGTGCCCTGGAACCTAGGAAATTATTCAGTTTAGCCAATCCACAGGGGTCCAGGGGAGCCCAGACAGTTCCTCCTCAGCAGGCAGATCTAGCTTCCCACAGCTTGGCGCCTACCCTGATAGGGCTCCCCTGGTGGCCCTGACTTCCACTAGCTCCCCATTGAACTGTAAGGAATGCTTCCTTTCTCATCTACCCAAGTGTCCCTGTGTTGTGTCTCACACTCACAAATTCTTTAAATGTTCTTAAACACCCTGCTAAAACAACTCACATGTGTTGGGACCAGGACCTTCACATGATAGTCACATAAAGATGTCACCCTCTCTCTGGGAAGAGTAAATTAACAGTTTTCAATTCCAAATCAGAAAACCCAATATGGACACTAAGCTAGAAAGCATTTAGGGTCAGAATTTACTTGGTGCTGTGATGTACTGGTCTCCTGATGTGATCCATACCATAACTCTGCTTTTTGTTTCTTCCTTTCGCTTCTGCCCCTTTAATACAGAAGCAATGGGTTAACAGTCTTCTTACTTCCTGCTTCTACTTTCCCAAATGTGAGTGTCTAGAAGGGCCAGTTTTCTGTGAAGGAATCATATCCACAATGTTTTCGGAGGAGCATGAACATTAGTAACCCCAGAACTGAGAGCCAGAACAGCCAGGAAGGACAGAGGTGTGACACTGAGGTCCCTGGGAGGCGGCCCTCCGCCTGAGCATCAGGACCTGCTCTGGCTCCTGCTTCCCTGGCCAGGTGCAGGTGAGTGAGAGAGCAGAATGATCCGACAGGGGTTCCCTTACACTGGAGCCTGGCTCAGAAGCCCTCCTACTCCTCAGAATGCTCCAGACACCGCAGCTGGTTTCCTCTGTGATGAATCTCAAGACCTGAGGGTTGTTCTCATTTCAGTCTGTTCCCTTTTATCTTTCTGATTCCCTTTCCTGTTAGACAATTACCTAAAGGCTGTTTTTTAAATGAATATACTACAAAAGTGACATCTGAAGTGCTCTTTTGTGACTAATTATGCTCAATTTTGCATGACATCTTTTTTAAAGCTAAGCCTAGAATAGTGCATGTGCCTCCATGAGGGGCACTTGCTGCCCCCTGCTGGCCAAGCCTGGAGTCTACATACTAAAATTGACTGCCGACCAAACAAAATTTGAGGGAGATAAGAATAAGGGAAGTCCCAGTTCTGATCATTGATGCTCCACAAACTAGTACTTAAAACAGCCCTGCCCCGCCCCACTGCTCAACTAACCGTGAATATCTCCCTCCAATTACAGGTCTGTCTGAAGCTCAAAGATTTGCAGGTAAATGCAAAGACAAGAATATGTGGCTAAAAATGACTTTATCCTTGTCATCTAACCTCTCTGGGATTCTTTTGTGGAAAAGCTTTCCTCAAAATTATTGTGCAATTATTGAATAATATATTCCTATTTCTGTTGACATTTTACATCATTTAAATACAAGCGAGCCGGGCGTGGTGGCGCATGCTTGTAATCCCAGTACTTTGGGAGGCAGAGACCGGAGGATCTGGGTTCGTGGCCAGCCTTAGCTTGCTCGCTCTCTCTCTCTCTCTCCCAGTCTCTCTCTCTCTCTCCACTTAGTGAGGCCCTCCGCAACTTCATGAGAACCGGTTTCAAAATAAAGTATAAAAAATAGGGCCGGGGGTGTAGCACAGAGGTAGAACGCCCCTGGGTTCAATCCACGGTACTGCAAAAAATAAATAGCTGGGCGTGGTGGTGCACGCTTGTAATCCCAGTACTTTGGGAGGTGGAGACTGGAGGATCCGGGTTCGCGGCCAGCCTCAGCTCTCTCTCTCTCTCTCTCTCTCTCCTTAGTGAGGCCCTCCGCAACTTCGTGAGACCCGGTTTCAAAATAAAGTATAAAAAATAGGGCCGGGGGCGTAGCGCGGAGGTAGAACGCCCCTGCATTCAATCCCCGGTACCGCAAAATAAATAAATAAATAAATAAATAAATAAATAAATAAATAAAGCTATCTGGTTGTGGTAAAGCACAGTGTGTGCTACTCAGTGCCCCAGTCACTCACTCTCATTGCTGAGGCCTTTATCTCAGACCGGATATACGACCACCAAGGAAGACAGTAGGAACATATAGTAATAAATTAAAAGATATGCTGGAACAAAGGAAATAATTTGATACTGGGCATAACGACCTCATATAAATTAGAACCGAGTCGCTTAATGGAAGAGAGTCATGGAAGACCATGGCTCTCTGTGTGTGACCCACACAAGACAGCCAAAGTTCCTGTTTTTGATGTATTTGATGGAATCCCAGGGAGACACTAAGTGTTAAACATTATTACGTTCTGGAAAATGTTACTCGTATTACTTGTTCTTATTTGGAGGCTGCATTACACTTCATAATATAGTGTACATCAATTATAGCTTGTTTCCTTCTTATAAAAATATGTGCATAACTATATACGTGTACATGGGAGTAGATGAGAGGGCTGATAATTGGATATTTAATTCTAGACCATAGCACTGTGTGGGTCACACACAGGGAACACAACCAGGTGGTTTCATTTGATCAGGAGAGTCATGGTAACAAACTCACCAAGACATTTCAAGAAATGGGAACCAAAAACCAGACTTCTGAATGTTGTTGCCCAAACCCAGAACCATGCACAAGCAATCCAGATTCAGAGACTTTTTTAAAAGCCCAAACTGGGGTTTTACCATGTGAAGTCCATGGGGTTGATAAGGGTGGACTTACTGCTGTTTGTAGTTAATGGTGGGAGTGGGGGTGAGGGGCAATACCACCGGGTTAGAAGGGTGGACATTTGGTGACAGCAGGAAGGAGGGCCTGGGTGACTGTCTGGGGTGAGTTATAGGCTGGGCTACTGAGGGGTCTCTCTGAGAGAGGTGGGAATCTGTCCCCTGCCACTGCGGGGTCTCAGGAGGGTTGAGGAGTGTGTAGGGATGGGCTTCGATGAGGAAGGGAGGAGTAGAGACATGCAAACTCAGTCACCACAGCCAGAGCCCACGGCAGCAGAGCTGAGTCCAGGCTGCAGAGTTACTGGATCAGCACTGAGGTGGTGTGGCTCAGAGCCCCAAGTCGTGACCACAGACCCCAGCCCAAGGGGCTCATCCATGAGTCACCAGGAACTGCTGGCACTGGGCTGGCCAGTTGAGGGAAGCGAATTTCAGAGTGACAGTTGGCTTGGAATGTCCTGTGTTCCGATACAGTTGGAGCCCAGTTGGCTCGGAATGTCCTCTGTTCTGATACAGTTGGGACCACGTGGACACTTGTGCTTGTCACCAGGTCAGCACGGGCAATGCAGTGGGCACTTGCTGCAGAGGTAGCCCCAAGTTCCAGATTCCCTAGTTCTTCACAGCAGCTTCGTGTGATGGAAACTGCAGCTCATTCAGGTCAGGATTGGAACAGAGACAGAAGTCTGGTCTTTCTCCGGGCTTGGCCAGCGTCAGCTCTCTCTGCACAGAAACCATTGGCTGCGATGTTTGAGGAAGAGCGTGAGGGCAGCTCTTGGTCCAGTGCTCCAGCATTTGGCGAGAGGCCTCATGTTTCAGGGATCGCTGAACCCAGAACAGAAACAACATGATCATCCCAGGTGCACTACCTGTCCAGGCTGCAGCTCTGGCATGACCCAATTCTCCCCAAATGTGGATATCCTCCAATGTGAAGTACCCCTACTCAGCCCATCCCAGTGCCTGACCTGAGGATCACGAGACAGGATTCCAAAAATCCTCCATGAACCAAGTCAGCACCTCAGGGAAAAATGGAAACTGCCCTTCCCCCTCCCCTGCAGCCCTCTGCCTCCCGCCCTGTGGTCGGACACAAGGAAGTATGTCACTTACCTGCCCCCCACCCCCAAATATTGAAAACTGAGAGATTATTGAGCCTCTTGAGCTCAGCAGCAATGCCACCTGGGACCGAGCATTTTGAAATTTCCATCCAAAATGAATGTGAGCGACGGGGCCTGCAGGAAAGCACAGCGCACAGTCAGTGCCCTTCGCAGACCGAGCGTTTCATGATGTCCCTGAGCAGTTCCTGAGTGGCATCACCCACATGCTGACAGTTACTCTGTGTCCTCCTGGTCCCCTGAGGGTCTGCTCGAGGAGGAGGCCTCTCTCTTGCCAAGGTAAGGCGGCCCGTCTCCATCTGAAATAGGCACAGTGGTTTGTTGGTGTATTTTCATCCTGTTCCTTTCCACAGGTGACATCTGCACGTGCCCTGTCATTGGGGCCTGGACGACAACTTCCCACCTGTGTTTACAACATAATGGAAAGAACAAAGAGCCTGGGCCGAAGGTAGCCTGCATCACCCGACCCACAGTGTCTACTGCATTGCTCCTGGTCTCCAGATCAATTAAAACCAGTAAGTATTCTGGAATTATGCATCACAGAGATAAAATCTAGGTGACAGAAGGTGTGGTTCCTTGCTGGCTTTAGCCTGGCCCCCTCTCTTTCTCAGCTCCTTCTGGGGCTGAGGGCAGGGTGTGAGTGAAGAACAGTGGCCAATAGAACAGCATTCATTCCTCCAGCTGATGTGGACACAGGGTTGTGTGCACAGGGCTGTTTTGATTGTGCACTGTATAGGATTCTCAAGGCTTATATCATCTTTAAAAGCAAAAGTGGTAGAGCCTACTAGAGCCTACACCTAAAGAAAAAGCCCCATCATTGTGGCTTCATGTTTGTGTATGTGTGTGTATGTGTATACCTACCCCTCAAAGTACATTGTAATTCATACTCTAAATATGTGTCATTCACAGTTTGCCAAGTTCACATCAATAGAACACGAAAAAAACTCCATCACCTAAGAACAAGTACAAGGCTCTAAATAGACAAAACAGTGTGTCCTTGTCACCGCCTAGTTTCAATTGAAGGTCACACTAATCTGGCCTCCAACCAGGTGTTTCCCTCCATTCAGTGTGGTCCTGAAGATGTGAGGAGCTGCCATCGCAGGTTTTATTTCCCAGGGCAGGAGACACGGGCCTGAGGAGCGGGGTGCACTGTGGAGGCCTTGGCCCTGCAAGGGAACCATGCGGTGTAGGTCAGGTCCTTACTTCCAACCCCACTCTGCCACACCTGCACTGCTGGGTGTCATCCATGGATGCTCACCTGGTTCCAGAGTATGGAGGATATGCAGGGCCCCGGGTCCTCCCCATCAGATAAGGGGCCTCTGGGATGTGCTCCCCAGGGAGCCTCCTTTCCATGGTAATTATCCACCCCTATCTCAAGCCTGGAGTGCGGGGCAGGGTTCCTTTCTGCTGCAGAGACCCCAGGGCACATCCACCCCAGCGCTGGGGGGTCTGTGAGAGGAGGGGCCTCCGGAAGGGCTGGGGAAACTGACCTCAGGTTTTACCATCAAAATGTGACTTTTCGATTCAGGTCCTGTTGCCAAAAGTGGGAAACACTGTTGCCAAGTAGAAAACCTGTCTCCCAGACAGTAGCAGAGATGATTCCAGTAGTGATGATGGAGAAACTCCAGGTAGATCCCAGCAACAGCGAGGCGTCCACTGCAGAGTGCTTTAGTCTAATGACCACTTTGGAGACTGAGGAAGGGGGTGTGAAATCAAAATGGAAAAAGAAACATGTGTTCTTTAAAAATGCTCATGACACAATAAAAGGAGCTATTCTGTCTATGAGCTTTGAGTGTAAGGTCTGCAATCCTCTTGTTTTACTGTTCAGAGAGGGACCCGGGGCAGGGCTGTAGGGACTGTTGGACATGGGGGTGGGGGTGGGGTCAGGGCTCAGGACTGCTGAGCACAGAGGGGCCTGGGGCTGGTCTGCCTGCAACCAAACTCCCCTCCCAGGGGACTCGGCTGGCCAGGCCACAGCTCCTGTCTGTGGCATGTGTGATAGGCCAGCCCAGAGCACCATATCCCAGCTGACCTCCCGGTGCCCAACACACTTGCCCTCATGAGAACACAACCACAGGAGAGCTGCTCTCTGCAGTCCTCCCCTCCCTCCCTCCCTCTCCTCACCAGGTCTGCAGGTTCAGTTCCCTCACAAGGTCACATTTGGTGTCCTGGAGACCCCGACTGGAACCGTGAAGACAAATGTGGGTCAGTGGCGGCATGCATCCTCCCTGCCCACCTCCCTCTATACTCCAGTTCACACGCAGCAGCACTGGGTCCTGGGGCGTCCTGGTCTCACCTTGAGTCCTCAGGAATGCACCTACTCATTGCATACCCAGATACATGCCCTTGACCGTCCTAGGTCAGATGCGTGGTCTCCACCAGGCCCGGTGCCCTTCTAGAATGTACCTCTGGTTGGCTCCACTGTGGTTTTCCTGTTAGTGCTCCACACGTGTCCTTTGGTTCTGCTCTCTCCAGTCAACTGTACTAGCACAGCATGTCATGGGGACACGACTCTACTAGCATGAGCTGCCTCATGCAGAGCGTGGGGCTCCTCTGCTCCGGATCCTCAAGTCTGACCTCCTTTGTCATCCAGTGAACGGAACAGAGGTTTCCCCAATCACACATCTATGTCCAGAACCAAATCAGGCCTTCACAGTGTTGTGATTCCTTCCTGGAATGAAAATTGTGAGATGAGATAATTTGTCTTTTCTTTGGAAGGGATGGCCAGCGTGCCATGGACTAGGAGATTCCCAGTGGACCAGGGGTCCCCGATGTGGTGGCCCTGACACTGCACAGGGTTTGCCTCCTGTCGTCCGGAGCCTTGTGTGCTGCCCAGGACTTCAGCAGGTGTCCATCCTTGAACCACCTTGTTCAAATGGCTCCATTTCCCCAACTAACGCACCAGAGTGGTGCTCCATGGACTGTGTGGTGCTCCACTTCCCTCAAGAATATTAGAACAAAATAGAAGATCAAATGTAGTCTTAGGCCAACACTTTAGGTACTTTCAGTGCACTGTCACCCATTCTGTGTGCGTTGCTTCTGATCCTACGTGCTGTCTATTAATAGCATGGAAAAGCATTCATGTGACAAATTCATGACTGTCTACCACACAGCTGAGGCTGTGCTAATCTGCTGCAGCAAATATACCACACCAAGCACAGCAGCTTTAGCCCGGGTGCTGGTGTTTACAACAGCGCACACTTGTGCAGCCACAACCAACTAGTGTGTAGAGACAGGTTAAAGAATTACAGGACCATATGCTGGGAATAACTACATGGCCACAATAGAGTCATTGATATTTCCCTATTACATTGTCTTTAGAAATAATCAAACTTGAAGAGCACCAGGCAGGCGAGGTATTTAGAGACTTCCCCTTCCCTCCTCCCACATCCCCTACTCCATGGACACATTGTGGCAGTCAGCATTTTCATGGCTGTGACCAAAACACCTGACAAGAACTTTGGGGGGAAAGGTTTATTTTGGCTCACGATTTCAGTGCTTCACTCCATGGCCGGTGGCTCCCAAGCAGAAACATCTCAGTGGTAGGACAGTGTGGCGTGGCAGAGGAAAGCTGCCGGGATCATGGCAGCTAGGAAGCAGGGAGGGACAGAAGGGACCAGGACATAAATAGTCCCCAGGGCCCCCGCCCCAGTGGCCCAAGTCCCCCAGCCATGCCTCACCTGCCTGTAGTCACCACCCAGTAAATCAAATTACTAATCCATCTGAATGGATTTATCCACTGATGAGGTCAGAGCCCTGGTTTCAATGATTTCAC
>PVJS01007517.1:0-55804 GCA_004027185.1 Glis glis | reverse complement strand
CCCCCGGCCCTATTTTTTTATACTTTATTTTGAAACCGGGTCTCACGAAGTTGCGGAAGGCCTCACTAAGGAGAGAGAGAGAGAGAGAGAGAGAGAGAGAGAGAGAGCTGAGGCTGGCCGTGAACCCGGATCCTCTGGTCTCCGCCTCCCAAAGTACTGGGATTACAAGCGTGCGCCACCACGCCTGGCTCTGCTTCCTACTTATTCAATTCTTCAGAGTGTGTGTAGGAGTGTATGTGTGTGTGTGTGTGTGTGTGTGTGTGTGTGTGTGTGATAAACCCAAATTCATTGAAAGTTTAAATTTGGGGATGGAGGAGATTTGAAAAATGTTTGTTCTTTCATAGGATGTTTCAATTTGCTATTGTTTTAAATATGCTTGAATTTTCACCTAAAAGATTAAGTACAAGTAATTTAAATCTGAAGTAATTTTAAAAACCTGAATAGTTCTTCAAAAGATTAAAATTTTAAAAAATAGACTGCTTTCTTGCACACCTCAACCCTGAGTCACTTATTCTTTTGACATTGTCCTAAATATTCAGATCTCAAGTTCAAATAAATAATCAGAATTTTCATTAAGATTATGTAAATATTGCTCAGTTCTGAGTCAAGATATATGGTCTCATTATATTTACTTCTAGCATAAAATTTTATCAGTGTTTAATAATTGTTTCTATTCTGTTTGCTTATTATTCTTTAAAAATGCAATTGACACTTCCTATATGCATTTTCAGTTCTATTAATTACTTCCCAAAATATAGTCAAAACAGTTACATAATTGGTCAGTTCATATTCTGCCATGAAGCTTTGACTCCTGGAATACTCTGTCCTATCGCGCTAATCAAAAAAGGTTGTTTTTCATCATTGTTGTCTGAAATTTCTGTCTTCTTGCATTCCCTTTGTCTGTATTGTACTTAGATTTATTTTCTAATTACTTTCAGAAAAATAATTTAAAAATAACTAGTATATTTTTAATTTTTAAAGTTCTTTCTTCTTTTCTTTCTTTTTTTATGTCAGTACCAGAGATTGAACCCAGGGGCATTCTACTGCCGAGCTACACCCCCAGCCCTATTTTTTATTTTTTATTTTGAAACAGGGTCTCACTAAGTTGCGGAGGGCCTCACTAAGTAGCTGAGGCTGGCGGTGAACCTGGATCTTCCGGTCTCAGCCTCCCAAGTACTGGGATTACAAGCATGCGCCACCACTACCGACTTTTCTTCTTTTCTAATTGTATCTTTTTATAACATTCTTTTTTGTGGATACATTATATTCTTATGTCTGAGTGAATATAATTAATTTAGCATTTTTTCCCACATTCATTGAGTCTTTTTATCATATGTACTTCTATTAGCATCTTTGTTTATGTTGCAGCCTTCTTGAAACATAGGTGTGTTATAAACTTTGTTTCCATTGCTTCAAACTTAAGAATCAGAAAATAAAAGGCTAATTGGTCTCTCTGCATAGATGAGGGTGGTAGCTTCATAGAAGTCACTATATATAAGGTAATCACTTGGATGGGAATCCTTAAATATCAGTATCTATATATCTTTGCTATAAACATTCAGTTTTCAAGAGGAAAACCTTCTAGTATTTTCCCTGGCTACTGGCACTTCCAACATTCTCCTAGGGATTATAAACTATCTGCAGGCATTTGCGGAGATGATGGGAGAACGGGCTGCCTTTGCAGTAGGTAGAATCTGGATAGTCCCAGTTTAATGCCATATTTTGCAGTTGGAGAGTTCCTTAAGTACTATAGTTCAGGATAGAGACCCAACAGATAATTCTTACTACACAAATTTTCAGATTATCCTCCTGTTTCTAGTCTTTATATCATCCTCCTTTCCAGGATACTACTTCTTTCAGTTCCCCAAATCTTTCATGAATTCCAGTTCTTGTGGAAGCCAATTTCTCTTTTCACCCAACTTGCACTATAGTTCAGTTTCATAGACTTGATTTTCCTTGTCTTTGCTATGTAATAATCCTGTCATTCAACCTTATGAATGGTGTTTCAGATTTTACAAATGTCTCTATGCTTTATTAATACAGTTCTTGATTCTGTTTATCTTCACCTTAGGTGGAGAAAGTAAACAGAATCATTTTTACTCTTATTATCTTGAAATTGAAAATGGGCAGCAAGTTCTTCATAGCACTGGGAATAAAAGCCCTTCTCTATCTTTTGACTGAACTCAATTTTTGAAATGGCTGGAGGTCAGATCAAGACCTTTGCTTAAGAGAATAGCGTTTCAAACATACACACTACAAATTCTTTATTCCTGTTAACATCTTTCCATATAATACTGAGATACAATGTCCAAAACAAGCTGGCCCAAAACAATTCTTTCACAATTCTATGTTAAAGACCTCATTGCCTTTCAGACTCTATTTTGCAAGAAAAAAAAATGAGGAAATCCTTTAATACACATGTCACAGTTAATGCAAAGTTAGGCTGCTGTAACGAAGAGCTTCCCAAATAATAGATATCATTTTATTCATACTAGTCTAAGTAGAGCATCATCTATTGCCATTAGTTATTGCTATCTTGTTTCTCTGTTGTCCTGAAAGGCAGTATTCATATTCCATGGTTTTAGTTGGGTCAAAGGAATGTCCATGAGTGTATAGCAGTTCCCTGAAAGTTGTTATGGGAAAGGCCTGAAAATTCACACATCATTTTAGTTCATATTCCCTTGGCTAGAACTCTGTCTCACGTTGCTTTTAAGTTACAAGGATGGTTGTAGAGTACAGAAACTGATGGGCAACCATAACCTAGCTGTATTTTCCTTACACAGGAAAGAAAGGTTGAAAGGTCTTCATAATAAAGTACTCATAATAAAGTACTCATAATAAAGTACTCATAATAAGTTTTGTGACATAAAGCCACAACAATAATTTTAGTACATTCACAGATTCTAGAGGTCATTAAAGCAAAAATGGATATAGCAGGAAAAGTTCTCTTCTGCTCTAAGATGTCTAGTACCTCAGCTGGGAAGACAGACATGGGAACCTGGAACAGCCGATGCTAGAAAATCAAGCTCTAAAGTGGCTTTTTCAGCCACACATCTGGTACCTGGGGAGGACTCCGTCTGGGATGTCATGGCACTACTGCCTGGAGCACCTACCCGTGGCTTCTTCATTGCCTGTCAACTGGGTTCCAAGAAGAAGTATTTTACCATAGTGGAGGAGAAAATCAGGCAGAAGCTGCACAATCTTTTCTGACTTAGTGTCAGGAGTCATTTGGCGTTGCTTCTACTGGATTCCGTTGGTTGCAAGCCAGAGATCAGGCCTGACTTGGAACAGGGGAGGGGAATCCGACTCCACCACTTGTTTGAGGTGTGGCAGTGTCTCACTGTGGAGGACAATATGGAATGGAATATTTTGTGTGACTATAATTAGGAGAAAAAAAAAAACTACCACAAAAAAACAGAAGAGGTTTTGGCAAATGGCAAGTAGACTCAACCATGGCATATCTTTAAGGATATGTAAGCAGAATACATAACATAAAGCCAATTGAAAATAACCAGCCAGCATATCAGAACCTCAAACAAGTTGAAACCTATTATTCTTCCTTGTAACCTACATTCTGTTTGGAAAACTTACTCCTCCTCATTTTCCAAAAATAACATGCACTTTCAAGGTTCCTTGCTTTTACTCATGCAGGCTCTCAGCTTGAAATCATCTTCCCTACATTATTTATTGAAATCCTTCAAAAGAGACTTAAATGCCATCTCCTCAGAGTGGCTGTCACTGACACTGATCTCTCCAGTTGCAATTAATCATTCCCTCTCTGATTGCTACAGTACAGTATTTCAACTTCTACTTAGCTCGTACTCGATTCTGCTTTTATTATGATTAGATTTTTTTGAGGTACCGGGGATTGAACGCAGGGGCGTTCTACCTCCGCGCTACACCCCCGGCCCTATTTTTTATACTTTATTTTGAAACCAGGTCTCACGAAGTTGCAGAGGGCCTCACTAAGGAGGGAGGGAGAGAGAGAGAGAGAGAGAGCTGAGGCTGGCCACGAACCCGGATCCTCCGGTCTCCGCCTCCCAAAGTACTGGGATTACAAGCGTGCGCCACCACACCCGGTTTATGATTAGATATTTATAGATGCAGTTTCTTCACTAGTCTGTATGCCCCTCCAAAGACAGATACCTTACCTGTGTTCATTTTCATTTTCTCACAAGGCTTTGATTATGATAGACTACTTTATTAATCACAATACAGTTAAATGAAATACAAATGATCTATGTTATAAAGTACATATACTGACTAGTAGTTCTAGGTCTAATTTATATATGATGTGTGTGAATGAAGTAGGTTAGAGGTGGCAGAATAAAACAAACTGAGGGAGATTTTGGAAAATACAGAGGACTAAGGTCTAGATATTTTAACATATTGTAAGGACGGAAAGTGTATTTTTCTCTCTGGACCATTCAATTCCAATATGAGTAAGAACATTATTCAGCCATACTCAATCATAGCTTCTTAATTACTAGAAATACTCTCTTCTTAGATACACCTGGAAATTTAGAAAGAATTAAATCTTCATCTCCACTAGATTCATATGCCCCTAACTGCTGTGGTGTTTCCTGATAATTTTGCTTTTAGCTTCAGATACAACATACTGACCTGTGCTAGAACCCCTTCCCCCTGGAACCCCCTTTGAGTATTTACTTTGCGAATCATGACTCAAATGCTCATTCTTTGCTTCAAGTTGCTTTAATATATCTTCTTCAATTACTACCTGTCAGACTATGGCTACAACTAGTTACAGTGGAGTTGTAAGAACTTCGGGTTAATGTCACCCTGGATTAGAATGAATCAAACTCGGATAGAAACCACAGCTTCTTTTAAAATTTTATCTCTACCCATATCTATCTGTGGTCTTCTGAAAATAGCTAATTACTGAGTCTTCTTTCTCTATAAGCTAGAGATAAATGGCTTGATTCATCTTTTGGGGTATTGAATGGTTTAACTAGGACTATAAAGGAAATAAAAAATGTAATTCAATCCCATATTAGGTGCTATTAGCAACATATTACTAATCCCATGAGTCATCACTTTCCTCCTCACATCCTAAGCATTCTTTGCCTTGATAATGATGTTTTTTATGCCCACATTAAGTTCAATTGTAGAATCTTTATGCCTATTCACTGCTCCTGAGCAAATAGCAACCATGTGTTGTGTTTCCTTTTCTTTAATTTTTAAAGACAAAGATGATTCCCTTAAAAGAAAGCGTTTTAACAATTTTTCATCTCAGCTATGCAGTAAAATGCAGTTTTTCAAATAAATTTTTGACACAGATCAATTGCTGATCTTGAGAAAAGGATCTACAAAACTTGTTTGTCATTTTGTAAATAAAAAGAGGCATATCTCTTGTTAGGTATAAATTATGAACATACAATAGTTAAATATTGAAAATATACTCTGGATTCTGACAAGTACTTAAATAGGTGTCACTGTTTTTTATTAAATATAATTTTATAGCCGGACGTGGTGGTGCACGCTTGTAATCCCAGTACTTGGGAGGCTGAGACAGGAGGATCACAGGTTCTCAGCCAGCCTCAGCTACTTAGTGAGGCCCTACGCAACTTAGTGAGACCCTGTTTCAAAATAGAGAATAAAAAATAGGACTGGGGGTCTAGCTTGGAGGTAGACTATCCCTGGGTTCAATCCCTAGTACAGCAAAAAAAAGTATATATATACATAATTTCATTGGTGCATGGTAATTACACATCATAATGAGGTATACAGTGATAGGAACACACATGCACACAGAACTTGATGTGTTTCCCTCTGTATCCCACCCCTCCCTCCCCTTCCCCGCACATGTCATTGAAATTGGCTTTGATGATTTTGTATATGTACATGGCATTATTTGAACTTTCACCTTCATTAAGTCCCCTCCTCCCTCCCCCCTCTCTTCACCTAAATCCCCTCCATCACTCCACTGGTCTCCACCTTTATCTGAAGTCCCTTTTGCTAACCAATTTCTCACTAGCTTCCACATATGAGAGAAAACATAACAATCAGTCTCTTTCTGCAACTGGCTAATCTCACTTAGCATTATATTCTCTAGTTCCCTCCATTTTCCTGCAAATGACAAAATTTTGTTCTTTATGACTGAGCAAAATTCTATTGTGTGTTTATACCATGGGTTTGTAATCCATTCATCTGTTGACAGACACCAAGGCTGCAGCTATATTGATTTGCAATCCCACCAACAGTGAGTGCCAATTGTTTTCTGTTAAAAAATAGGCATTTTCCACTTTTCTTTAATTTCTCTCCTTTTCATTTCCCCATAATTTGTGAGTATCAATTGTTTTCTGTTAAAAAATAGACACTTTCCTCTTTTCTTTAATTTCTCTCCTTTTCATTTCCCCATAATTTGTGAGTACCAATTGTTTTCTGTTAAAAAATAGACACTTTCCTCTTTTCTTTAATTTCTCTCCTTTTCATTTCCCCATATTTTGTGAGTGCCAATTGTTTTCTGTTAGAAAATAGACACTTCCCACTTTTCTTTAATTTCTCTTCTTTTCATTTCCCCATAATTTGACTTGGTAACTATGTAAAATGTGATTGTGTTTTCTAGATGCTGAGAATCCTACCTAAATTGGAAAGCACTTTACAATCTGCCATCCTATGACTGCTGTTGACCAGATGATGGCTGTGATATGCTGTGTGAGCCTGATCATGTTTGTTCATACCGTCATTATATCAGTTGAGATTGTACATTTTTAAATACTCAATTGTTTGGAATTTAGTTTCCATTTAAAATAACATTAAGAAATTCAAAATATGATTCAGCATTTTAGCAAATAGTTATTTTGTTATACTAAAAGCTCCAGGAGGAGTTCAGTGACAGTGATTTGATACAGTTGAAAGAAATGTTTATTTTTAGAAAAATGACCACAGTTCTACATTTCTGCTTTTTGCAAAGCTACACACAGATGCTTTACAGTACCCAAGAAAAGAAGAATCTTATAAATAGATGAGGCTGTTACATTTTATTACATTTATGAGGATTATCAAGCATTTATACATTCCTGAGGATTATCTACCATCTATTAAGCAAAGAAATAGAAAGCAGGAAAAATTGACAATAAAAAATTAAAAATGTCAACATAACAAGAAGGTGGTATGGTTTCATTGATGTATTGAATAGGACTCTGTTTATAAGGTATCAAATATCTGTCATAAATGTCTTGGTTTTAAACAATGGCATGCAATTCAAATGAGAAAAAATAATATTATATCAAAATTTTATTGAGTATTTTTCTTTCTTAAAGGTACCTAAAATGATATATCTTACATTAGATGTTACTTAGATTTAATGAATTATGATAATAAAATTATACTGTTAATTATAGAAAAGAGATTAAAGCCATATTTTATAAGATAATTTATTAAACTACCATTTTATTATTTTTAAAATTTTTCAATAATATTGTCATCATTTTTATTTCTATCAGTTGAGGCACTATGCTAATTTCTTTGTATTCATTATCTCTTTTATTATTTCTGTATATTCATTAAGGTGAATATAACTAACTATAATTTGCAGATAAAAAAAGGTAAATTCAATTGACTATAGTTTGCAGGGTTAAAGAATATTTATAACTTGGAAGTGGCAGAGCCAGGGTAGAAACCTAAAACCTGTGTTGTTGCTATTTACCTCTCAAGCAAATCATTGATAGTTTTAAGGAAGTATTTCTTGTCCCCTCCTTCCTGGCAGCCTACCAGTAGTAGGCATATTTAGACCAAGCTCGCTTTCAAACTTTACTGCATTTATTGCTATAGGTTTTTAATCATCAAAGTCTAATTAGATTTAAGGGTATTGCTCAGTGGATGAGTGCACTTTACAAGGCCCTGGGTTCAATCTCCAACACACACACACACACACACACACACACACACACACACACACAATCAGACCCTCCTTCCATTACATACCTTTAGATGACAAGAGGCAACATTTACAATTCTCACTTTTCCTTCAATTTTCAGGAAAGCTGTGGCAGAGGACTGAGGGAGGGGAGAAACTAGGTATTGATTCCCTTCTCTCTTCTTCCTTTGGCCGCAGCATCATCACCTCCATGGCTCTACTAGCTGGACAGCATGACCCTGGGCTCTGACAACAGTATCTCATTCCATTGTGCTGTGGATCTCAAGGCTGGTAGGTGCTTCCAAACTGCTAATATCTGAGTTGTCTCAACCTCCTCAGTTCCTCAACTTTTCTATCATTGGTGAAACCAATTTAAACAATTTCTCCTGAAGGACCTAGAGTGATTTATTTTCCTGGTTGGACCCTGACCAATACAACAATGAAGCAAATCTATCAGCTGACTTAATAAAATTATTTAAGAACTGTCTTTAAAAGACAGCATGTCCTTTTATTCCTGAATTTACTTGATCTGGATTGCTACAGGACCTAGACTCAAAGACAGTAAGGTGATGACTTTAGCTTCCTGTGGCTATAACTATCTTGCTCAGTCATGGGGATTTTAGCACCTTTTTTTCTCTCCTTACATACAGAAAAGTGCACACATTGTGAGTCAAACAAATTTTCAGAGAGTGAACACATCCATGTATCTAGCACCCAGATCAAGAAGCAAAACATTGCAAAGTCCCAGGCACTATACCACCCAAAAGGAACTCTTATCTTGTCTTCTAAAATCACACAATAGTTTTAATGTTCATGTCTTTATATAAAAATGGAATCATATAGTCTATACCCCATTGTGCCCATTATGTTTTTAAAATCAATTTATAATATAGACTGTGATGATAATTTTTTCATTTCGTATGTAATGTTTCCTTGCATGAATATTCTATACTATATATATTCATCCTATTATTAATGAACAAATGAATGTAGTGGGTTATTTGCAGTTTAGAGGTGTTAAATGGCACTATAAAATTCTTGAACATGTTCTTGTACATGTCTTAAAATGAGTTCAGGTACATTTTTTGTTATGTATATATATCTAAAAATGCTTGCTATATCATTGATCATGTGTCTGTTTATACTTAGAAAATATTGTAAAATAGTTTACTATAATATAATTATCCATTCTACTCTAGATGAATATTTTGGGTTATTTTTAGTTTGGTACTGTTACATACTGTGATGAATTCTTTTACATGTCTTATGATGCATATACTTATGTATTTTTGTGTATAAATGCAAGGGTAAATTGATAAGTCATAGGGTATGCATATGTTAAATTTCAGTGAACATAGCCAAATAATTTTTCCCAAGAGGCTAAACAATTTGCACTCTCTCCAGCATTGGATGAAAATGTCAATTCCTCCACGTTTTCTCTAAACCATGACATTATCTTTCTTTTTAATTTTAGCTTTCTAATATCTATGTATCTAATGTCTATAGCTGCCTCTCCCTTTTTTGTTGTTTCAGTTATTCTACCTTGTTTGAGTTTAATATGCTGTTATTTTTCTAATTTCCTTAAATGACTATTGGATAATTGATTTTAAGCCTTTCATCTTTTCAAATATGTGAATTATAAATTATGAATGTTTTTATAGAGATAGCTTTATTGTATTCCTCAGATTTTTGTGTATTTTATTATTTTTCAATTAAAATCTTATTAGGTTTCCCTCTAACTCTTTTGGCTTGTGTGATATTTGGAACTGTACTGCTTTCTAGTTGAGTTTTGGTTATGAGCTTCTGGTTCACTACTACCTAATCAGAGATTCCTTTGAATTTTGTTAAGGGTTTATTGTTATATACATGGTAAATTTTGCTAATGTGTTATGTACATTTGAAAATAATATATATTCTTTTATATTTAGGTGCATTTTTCTCTGTTTTATGTCAATTAGATAAAATTTGCTAGCTGCATTTTCTTTCCATATCCTCTCTGTGCACCTCATCTTTTATCTGTTTGGAGAAGTGCTTTATGTTTATAGAGTGTCCATTTTTCTTTTATATTCTGATATATTTTCCATTTTTTATATTTATTGTTTTGGATGTACTCTGATTTAGAATTATTGTATCTTCTGCTTTGAATGCTATTTCGCACACCTATTCTTCATATGTAATTTATTATGATTCTAATCTGATCAAGTCACCTGTTTCTGTTTTCTTTTCATTATAAGATATTTCTGCACACTCCTCCCAGGGTCTCAAGAGCTTGCATGCCTTTTTCTCTGGTGAGCTCAACAATTTTATATTACATCAATCTTCCATTCTGTTTCCACACTTAATCCTATGACTTTTGGTTTACATCGCATAATCACTGCTTACTACTGCTGCTCGTGGCTGTTCTATCTGCTGCCTTCTCTCACTTGTAACACTCTTTTGATCCATTCATCTTCTTGATGCAAGTAATTCCTTCTCATCCTTTTCAAAATATCAGAAGCTCCACCCTTCTGCTCCATGGAGGCCTGAAACTAGGTCAGATATACCTTCTGTGGAATCTCATAGCTCTCTGTGGCTTTTCATTATAATGATACCAAAGTTGTAATTTTATAAGTGTAAGATTCCTTGACTATCAGTATAGGAAAGCACTTGTTTCTTGCATACCAGCATTTATCACAGTACTGGACACATTACAATAATATCTTACTTATGTATTTTGGATACTATAATAAGTATTTTACATGTGTTACCTTAATTTATCTTCAAAATAATTTTATAGGGTAAGATTTTATTAGCATCCTGTTTGAGTGAGCTTTTGTATTGCTGTGACCAAAATACCAGACAAAACAACTAAGAGGAGGGAAGGCGATTTCAGCCTTATGGTTTCAGAGTTTCAGTCCATGGTTGGCCTGCTCCAAGGTGAAACATCCTGGTGGCAGGGTGTGGCAAAAGAGAAGCTTATCTCCATGGCAGTCAGAAGCAGAGGGAGTGAGAGGAACAGACCAGGGACAGATAGTCCCCAGGCCACACCCCCAGTGACTTATCTCCTCCAGCCAGACCATATCTGCCTCTAGTTACTATCAAATAAGTCCATTCAAGTTATTAATCCCCCAGTGGATTTATCCACTGATGCAATTAGGACCCTCAATAAATTATTTGACCTCCAATCATGTCTGCATTGCCAACATATGAGCTTTTCTGGGGGACATTCCATATCCACCATAACATATCCTAATTTTAGAGATGAAGAAACTAAAGTATAGAGAGATTCAATTGTTTTCTAATATTATCAACTAGACAGTGGCAGGCTACAATATCATCCTAGTGTGTTTAAGAACATAGCTTGAGAAGCCGGGCGTGGTGGCGCACGCTTGTAATCCCAGTACTTTGGGAGGCGGAGACCGGAGGATCCCGGTTCGCGGCCAGCCTCAGCTCTCTCTCTCTCTCTCTCTCTCTCTCTCTCCCCCCCGTCTCTCTCTCTACTTAGTGAGGCCCTCCGCAACTTCATGAGACCCGGTTTCAAAATAAAGTATAAAAAATAGAGCCGGGGGTGTAGTGCAGAGGTAGAATGCCCCTGAGTTCAATCCCTGGTACCGCAAAAAAAAAAAAAAAGAACATAGCTTGAGCTTTTAACTATTACACAATGCCCTTCGCATAAAAGATCAGCAAATAAGTGAAGTTATCAATAGTTTTGCTGACATATAACATACCACGTCTACAATCAAATACATTCACTAATATTAGCCTACTATATGCTTGGAAGATATTTAATCAGAATCAGAATTTATTTCATGGATTTTTTTTTTACTTACTATATGCCTTTTATTAGCTTTGTCTCATTTTTTTTTCTTTTTGCGGTACCGGGGATTGAACCCAGGGGCGTTCTACCTCCGCACTATACCCCCGGCTCTATTTTATATACTTTATTTTGAAACCGGGTCTCACGAAGTTGTGGAGGGCCTCACTAAGTAGAGAGTGAGAGAGAGACAGGGAGAGAGAGAGAGAGAGAGAGAGGGAGAGCGCTGAGGCTGGCCGCGAACCCGGATCCTCCGGTCTCTGCCTCCTAAAGTACTGGGATTAGAAGCGTGCACCACCACGCCCGGCATCTTTGTCTCATTTGATTCCCCAAATACACTCATATTACAGATGAGGAAACTGAGGCTTAGGGTCAGAGTGGCATTCCTATGTAAATATAGATAGAAGATAGCAAAATGAAGGGTCATTTCTCCTGTTACCTTGCTTTGAATTCCATCATTTTTCAACCACCTTTATGATATACTGCAGATCAGTAGATCTCTTATACTAAAATACCTGGAGCATTTGAAAATGATTTCCCAGAGTCCATCCCAAAAACCATTAAACAGAAATCCTCAGGATGGGGTGCAAGAAACAATACTTCTTCTGACAGTCCTCAAGTGAGTCTGTTCAATTTTGGAAACCACATATAAACCTCTGTCATCAGAGTCAAAAAGTCCTCTTTTTATAAATTGAGCAGACATCTGGAATTCTTATCATCTTGAAGCATTATGAGCCTTAGGCCAGAATTCTATAGAATAGGAATGTTTTTTGTGCTTCTATGTCTCATTTTATAAAAATAAGTTGACAAAAACATTTTTATCAGCAGCTTAGTTATTTTGTTCATCAATCCCATACAACTTCATAAAACTGTATTATTTGGGCAAAAACATGTGAGTACCAGAGAGGGGACGGGAAATTTCCCCTCCGCTCTCTGAAGGTTCACTAGAATAAACTGACAAAGAGATTAATTGAAGAAAAGACACACAAAAGCATTACATGCACAGAGCAATCACAGCATAATCACTCACTTGCCCAACATGACTCAGGAATCTGTGTATCTCATTTTTTATAGCTGTGAGATAATGGGGAATGTAGACAATGTTTAAGGGTATAATAAAAAATTTTAGGGGAGCTCAGTGGGCTTGGAGAACAAAAGTAGCCCGGGACAAAATGTGTTTGGCCCACACAAGAGACAGTGGTTTGTAAATGATTCTCTCCGGGACTAAAATAGAGGAAATGGTATGTGACAAGAGTCTATCCAGATGTTTTGACTGACTCCAGTCTTTCTCCTGTAATATGAGTTTAGTTTTCTCTGGTTAATGAAATTTCAGTAAGAAGACAGAAGACAAGTGTTTTCCTCTCTTGATGAATTTGGTTGGCTAGGTAAGGGAACTTTGCCGAAGTTTCCCTGCACTCAGGAGAAGACAATGTCAGAAGGATCTTATTTCTGAGCTTTCTTTTAAGGGCTCTTAGTATCTTTTAAATTGAATTGCTCAGGATGCCAAAAAAATGCCATGTTTTGAGGAGCTCAATCTCCTGAGTCCCAATAGTACTTCCCTTAGACCCTTTCTTACCATGGTAATTGATAACCTCTCTCTTTGGTAGTTATAGTCAAGAAGAAGTATTGTGTTTGCGGATATGGAAGTTATCTTAAATCTTCATTAAGACTCAAGGATGTTTGCCAGTTAGCTCTTTCTGCTTGAAATGTACATAGTTTTATTTTTAAGATTCAAAAAGGAGAACTTTTGGAACACTTTTAAAAATGATATCAACTTGTTCTCTTTGAACCAACAACTGTCCTAGTTTTTAATTTTATATAGTTTTTGACATTAATTTCTACCTGTAGCTTCAGTATTTCAAAACATCTATTAGTAGTGTAATAATAAGGCATTAATAGCTATAAATATATCAATTTGTTTAGAAAATAGAAATATACTTATTCAAATAATTTGTTTTTAAATTACATTTTTAAAATCTTTAAGACAGTTACCAAGTACTTCAGTTTAATTGTTTTTTTGGGTTTTTTTCACTCAAGAGTGATACACATAAAGAAATAATAAGGGCCAAAAACATAAATTTTCTGTGTAAAAAAGTTTTTGATAGACATAAATTACAGAACTGTCTCTATATATCACACTAAAATACATATAAATTAAAAATTTTAAATATTAATAATCAGAAAGACACATTAAAGATTCAATCCACAGTCTATGTGCTAATATTAGCACTTAGGTATATTATAAGGTCTACCTTTATAGACTTCAGGAAAAAAAAATCAGAAGCACTCTAATGAATTCATTACTCTAGTCAATATTGCATGTCCTGTAGCAGGAAAGAATATTTTAACGAAGGCTTTTAAGATTTAAAATTAGATATAAATGATAATTATTTTCATGTTCACACTAATCAAGACCAGATTAGCATGTTCATTATAGTAAAATGTGGCCGGAACAGAAAATTATTCTAAAAGTCATCCTTTGAACCTGAGTACTTTTTCTCTTGGTTCTTGCCACCTCCCAGGTGAAGGGTGGTGTTAATTGCATCCTTAAGATCATTTATTCCTGAAGTCTGAGCAGTACTAGTGGGTATTTTTTTTTCTTGACCCCAAGTACCTCATTTTTAGTAGGATAATAGGAAGCCTTTTCCAAGGTTAGAATCAATAGTAGATATAGTGAGAAAACTGATTTCTAGAGAGGAGACTATATCATATATGAAGACCATTTTCGCTACTCTTGTGATAGTTCTCTAGTCTTTCGAAAGAACTCTGTAAATAAAATACATATAACACACTAGCTCAGGGATGAATAGCGTTTCCATGATCTGTGACCTTGGACAAAATACTGAGACTGGAAAAGATGGTTTTGAAGGTTTCTTCCTGCCCTGGAAAACTGTGAATCTATAGTAACAGTCAGATACCTCTCAGTTTAAAAGAAAACTTTTAAAATAGGACTGTCCTGTTGTATCTTTTCAAGCGATTGGGATATTAAAATGAAATGAACCGCTTCTCTTTTTTTTCTTTGTTTTCCTTTTTTAAATAGTTTTATTGGTACATTGTAATTGAATATCATAGTGAGTTTCAAAGTAATACAAGCTTAAAGGCACATAGCACTTCGTGAATTTCCCTTTACATCCCATCCTTCTCTCCCCACCCCTCACCTCTTTGTATGTGTTAGTGAGATTGAAATGATACCTTCACATATGGGCATAATGTTATTTGAACTGTTTCCTTTCTCAATCCCCCTTTTTCCCCTCCCGGCCTCCCTCCCCCAGTCTTCTTCCATTAGTCTACAGGTCTCTCTCCTCATTTATCTGAAGTCCCTTTTGTTTCCTATTTTCACTCTAGCTTCCACATACAAGAGAGAACATAAGCTCCTTAACTTTCTGTGACTGGCTGATCTCACTTAGCATAATATTTTCTAGTTCTGTCAGGGGAAGACAGGATAATTCTGTGGGTTCTTGGGTTCCATGATGAAAAGAATTTCAACACGTGCCATCAGAGAAAAGGGAAAGGTTTAATTCAAGAAAGGTGGGAATACAGGTTCAGGGAGATGTGGGCCATCTCTAGAGGGGGAGAGCGAGTCTCTCTGCACGTGTCTGTCCAAGCAAGCAAGAAAGCCTTTTTGACTTTTTCAGTTCTTTTATAGGACCCTATGAGGAGGTAGGTGGGGTTGCACAGTGAAGGTCTGAACATCCTCTTAATCTTCGGGTTCCCTGGCAACCAAAGGATGGAGGCTGACTGGTGTCTGACCTTTGTCCTCCTCCTGGAGCCTTTGTTTACACTAAGCATCTCAGGGATCTCAGGTGGGGAGAGGGGCCATTATGATTAAGGGTGTGGACTCACCAGAGGCTTCTACCTAAGACAGAACATACCCTATAGGGTGGAGATAGAGATCATGAAATTTCTAGATTTTAAAACTATATTTTCCTTCCCATTGTCTCCTTTCTACCTAAAATTTTTATCTCTTCTATTCTACCCCATCAGTTCCATCCATTTTCCTTCAGTAGCATACTTTCATTCTTCTTTATGGCTGAATAAAATTCCATTGTGTGTATACACCGTCTTGATCTTATATAGATTGTTATAACATTGAAGTTTCCCTTTGCAGTTACATATCTGCTTCCTGGGGCCGCCAGAAGCTATTTCAGTCATGGAATATTCAACTGTCCCTTCTGTCTTTCCTCCATTGCTCTTCCCTCACCTCTTTCTGATTCCTTAATTCCCATCAGCACTACCATTCTCTATCTTTTATGAATACTTTAAAATAGACCTCAGGATTTACAGTATATTTTTAAAGTTGATTATTTGCTGCAAAAGAACATGAATTCTTTCTTAAGTGCAGACCCAGTTTAAACCCTTGTCTCTAGATTCTTAGATCATTGCTCCTAGTACATGGTAAGTTACTGACATATGGCATTCAATTAAGAAGGCACAAAGCCCTGGCCATTAAAACACATAATGTGACTTGTTCTTAGGTAGGATAGTAAAGTGAAGCTGCTTAATTCGCCTTAGGTACACTGTGCATCCTACTTTGGACACAGTAAGCTTTTCTTGGTTCTACTGCCACATTTCTGACAAATGCCAGCACTACAAGCTTATATTACCTGGCATTTCGTCTTTTTTTTTTTTTTTCTCCTTCTGCTTCTTCAAAAATGTAGATTCTTCTAATCCTACTCTGCTGCTGGGAGCTTTGAAAACCTTCTTGGCAGCACAGCCTGATTCATATTTTGAATTCTTTCATGTTACTAGATGTTTTAGATCCATGCTTGGGATTTATCAGTTTAATTAATCCAATCTCAATAGTAGCATCCATGCTAACTAAAATGATTTCTAACGATGTTTTGTTGGTCCCTGTAATAGCTGAATGAAAATAAAGATGCTGTAGCATCTGACAGCATTCCTTATCTGTGAGGCATACATTTTGAGTTTGAGATTATCCCCCCAACACTCCCTCCCTAGTGCAATTTTAATTGGAGTTGTATTTCACCTCTCTGATAAGGTCACTTTTGCATGTTCATTCCTTGACAAGACCGTGCTTAAGAGATTCAGAAAAATCATTCTTTGTTATTATAGACTGCTGGAGAATAGAGCTTTGTCTTTTAAAACAAATGATGAGGCTCATAATGCTCTGAACTGACAGGGTGTGGCTGAAGTTGATCCAATGGAGTCTCTTCTGGAAGTTTGGCTAACCTTGTATTAAGGTAGGAAGACTCATAGCTCAGTGTCAGTGATGATAGATGTATTTTTCCACATAATGCTATGCTAATAAGATGTGATATAGTACTGAAGTTTAGAGAAAAAAAGCATATTGGTCCCCTTAAAAGCTTTGTGCCTTTTGTTTTTTGTGCGTGACTTTCAATTATCTAAACAACAGCAACAATAAATGAATTTTTCCATGGTGTATTTTTCCCTCCCTTTTCAATAAAAAAGTGACCTTCCTTCTGTGTGACCTGTTTGATGTTACTATAGTGCTTGAAAATATCACTACTTCCTTTCCAGCGAAAAGGTCAATTACTCACAACATCCCTCTTTCTTTAAAATGTCGTTCAGACTTCGTTTACACAGCAAAAAGTCAAGTGGAGATTCAGTTTACCTGGTTTATTGAAATGATATTCATACAGTCGTAAAGATAATTCACAGCCTAAGTGTACTTATTTGATCAACTTCATTAACTGTCATATATATGTATATAGCTATTTCTTATTTTACCATTCATACAAATCTTGGGACTTGTGATCAAATTAGCTTTCAGTGTTCTGTGTCCTTCTCTACTTCATTAATCACGTTTCCATACATGTTTGGGTCTATTTCTGATGGAAACTGCTATTCTCTGGCCTCAGTCTCACAAGTACTGGGACTACAGATGTACACCACCACACCTGGCTCCTCCCCAGACTTGTTTGTTGAATACTGATTAGTATTATATTTAGCTTGACTGGTATTATATTTTAAATAATAAAGATATATCTTTAACATTGAGTCTTTTACTCAATGAGGATATCATAGATATTCATCTATTTAGATTCTCTTTTAAAATTTTCATCCAATTTAAATTTTTTTCTCTATAAGTGCCTCATATATTCTGTATTACATTTATTTCTCAGTAACTCTTAAAATTGCAAATGGCATCTTTATATTGTTGTATTCTATATTTGTTGTATTATTTCATATTATACTTAGAATTTGATATCTATATTCGTAAGTGAAATAGATCTGTAATTTTTCCTTTTACATATATTCTGAATATGGTAACAAGATTATGCTAATCTTTTAAAATGAGGGAGACAGATTTCCTTTTTCTACTCTGTGGAACAACTTATATAGATCAGAATTTTTAATTTCTTGAGTGTTAGGAAAAAATTGCACATAGTACAACTTGAGTGTAGTAAATTTTTAATGACTACATCAAATTCCTTAATGGGTATAGATTTGCTTAATAGTTTCGTTTTTCTTTTTTGCGGTACCAGGGATTGAATGCAGGGGCGGTCTACCTCTGTGCTACACCCCCGGCTCTATTTTTTATACTTTATTTTGAAACCGGATCTCAAGAAGTTGCGGAGGGCCTCACTAAGGGGAGAGAGAGAGAGAGAGAGAGAGAGAGAGAAGAGAGCTGAGGCTGACCGCGAACCTGGATTCTCTGGTCTCCGCCTCCCAAAGTACTGGGATTACAAGCATGCGCCACCACACCTAGCTTGCTTAATAGTTTCTTGAATCAGTTTTGGTAAGTTAAAATCTTCTAGGTTATCTCTATTTCCTTAAAGTTTTAAATCTCCTCTTCTAAATCTGTTTCTATCTGTGGTAGGACATGGGCAAACTCACTATAAACTTGCAATACAGGGGAAACACAGATTTATGTAGGTGTGGCGCAGCAGCCACTCTCTTGCACTGTAGGAGTCTACCCTAGCACGGACTTGGCTGGCTCTTCACCAACCTAATGGCATGAAAGGCAGCTGGCCTCTGGATTTGGATTTCTGACACTTGGTGAGTGTCGCCCTCATCGTAGGCATATTGGTCATATTCTGGGGGAATTAGAAAACATAGGGGAGATTCATCCACTTGTATCCCTATCTTTCTTTTGCACTTTGTGGCAATTAACATAAAGGCAAATTGGTATAGCTATTGAAATGGATGTTTTCTTTCCTGCCTTCTTGTCTATGCAGTGTGAAGAATGGCACTTGCAGACAACAGAAAGGCAAATGGAGAGTTTATTGTAAAGAGAACAGGGTAGGGGAACAAGAGGCAGAACACCCTTGTGGACAATGGGGACCCTGGTGCTCGGCAGCTGCCTTCTGGACATGACTTGGGAGTAGGCCAAGCTACACTCCGTGAATTGCAAACTGCTTTCTCCCAAAGTCCACACAATCTGCTGAAGAGAGGTGCAGGTCACCCCTAGGAGCCTTGGTCGATCTCAGTGTCCAGCAGAGGTCTTCTGGTCACTACCCAAGAGTTGCCCAGGCCAAGTGCTGTCAATTACACACCACTTTCTCTCAAAGCCAATGCAACCTGCGTGCGAGAGAAAAGCTCCCAAAAGGGAGGGGTTCCCAAGTGGGAAAAACCAACTAGTGTGGCTGGTTTATATACTTCTGAGTCTCCTTTTCCAGTTGGGGTCTCAGAGGCAGTTTCCTGGGCTCTGCATAATGTATCTACGTAGTGTCCTTCTTTGAGTCTCCTTCTTAAAGGAGACTCCAGACGCTGTTCCTGACACTGTTTCCTGGACTCTCCTGGGATTGCTTATCAGCAGGAACAACTGGAGTTTTGTGACGTTCTGGTCATTATCACTTGACATTTGGTAGGTCTGGTCTTTTCAGGAGTTTTGGAAGTTAGTTAGCATCTCAGGAAATGAAGTTTTTCCACTGTGGCCCTCCAGCCCTACCTATCTCCCTACTTCTTTCTGCCTCCTCACTATGACTTCTCATTCCTATCAGTTTTAAAACTTGGAAATAAAATTTGTAGTTTTTTTGCTTGTTAACATTATTCTTTATCATGCAAATTTTCTCAACCTGTTATTTTTTCTCTCCATTATCTTTTTTCTTATATTAATCTTCCCAAATATTTACTCGTGTGTTTTACTAAAATTTTAATATAACATATTCTTGCTTTGCTGATTCTGTTCAGTGGAGCTTTACTTCTATTTTTTTCTGCTTTTTTACTTGTTATTTTCTTTCATATTTTTTGAAATTATTTAGTCCTTATTGTCTAACTTCTTAAGGTCTTATCTCATAATTTTTAGGCTTATTTTTTCTTTCTAATGTAAGTATTTCATATTTTAAAGTCCCTTAAAGGATATATAACTTTAATACTCAAATTTTATTGTTTCATTATTATTAGGTTCTAAGTATTTTTGTTGTATTATTATTTACTCAATGATTTAGAAGTCGCTAAACTATTTTCTAAATTTTCTAATATTTTTGCTTGTAAATTTTCAAGGTAGTTGCAGGTTCTCAGAGAAAACATTTTATATAAAAATCACTTTTGCCAATATATTTCAACTTTCTTTAAGGTTTAATACATTGTGTGTATATATGTGTACATGTGTGCATGTGCGCCTGCATGCATGTCTATTTAAAGTACCAGGAAATGTTATTTATATTTTTAGTTCATATTATTTCTGGAAACTACTCTCCAAATTTTAGTGATAATACAAGGACATGAAAATTCTTTCTGTGAAGGCACAGCTTATTTTATATTCTCTAAAATTGTTTGGGGATACAAGCTATTTTCATAACACAAGAAAATACAAAATGAAATCTGAACATTTACTAATAATTTTGAAGTCAAAATTAGTGATTTTGATTTAAGTATTATACTTTGAGCAATGAAATTAATTTGAATAATGTTTGTAAGGGAATGATAAAATCTATAGGTAAGTAACAGAGAACTAAACACTCATTTATGTTTCAAAAATATATTTATGGAAGGTGTATATTAGTCTACTTTTTGTCACTGTGACTAAATACCCAAGTAAAACACTCAGAAGGAAAGATTTAGTTTGGTTCACTATTTCAGAGGTTTTAGTCCATGGTCCTGGACTGGTTTCATTGTTTCTATGCCTGAGGTGAAGCAGTTTATCATGGCAGAAGTGCATGGCAGAAGAAAACAAAACAGCTTACTTCATGGCATCTGGGAAGCAAAGAGGGGCAGGAAGGGCCAGGGACAAGATCTAGTCTCCAAAGGCATCCCCCAGGGACCCACTCCCTTCAATTAGGTTCTATCTCCTATAGTTTCCACCACCTCCCAATAATGCCATCAGATATGAGTCCTTCAATGGATTACTTTATTGATAAGGCCAGAGCCCTCATGATCCAATTACTTTCTCAAAAGCCCTGACTCTAAACACTGCTGCACTAGAGACCAAGGCTTTAACACATGAGCATTTGGGAGTCATTACAGATTCAAACCTTAACAGGGTTGAAAAATATGCTTCTAGGTTTTGTTGCCACAGCAAACAATGTAACTTGAAAGAAAAGTTACAAGAGTCAACAAAAAATAAAATTTTAAAAAAGATGTCTTAAGAAAATTCCAAACCTTTAGAAGACATGTATATGAACCAAAAGTTTTTCTGTATTACTCAGCTCTTTTGGGCACTGTGACCAAAATACCTGACAAGCACAATTTAGAGAAGGAAATGTTTATTTGGCTCACAATTTCAGAGGTTCAGTCTATGCCTGGCCTGCTCCAAGGCAGAAGCATCATAGTGACTAGGAAGGGTGATCAGCTACTCAACTTATGGCAGCCTGGAGGGAGAGGAAGTGGGAGAGAGGCCAGGGAAGGCATAGTCCTCAAGACCATACATCCAGTCACCCACCTCCCCCACCTCTGAACCTGACTATAGTGGAAAGCAGGATTCAACACTTGAGTTTTGGGGGGACTTTTCATATCCAAACCATAACAACTGATTTCTAATGATACCTTTTATTGTCAATGCATTTTAATCAAAAGTAGAAATACATGAGAAGCATGCTGAGGAGAAAGTCAAAGAGGTATATTTATTCATTAATTTGCATCTCTTCCCTTTTCCTCTTTTGCTTCTCATTTTTTTGTGAGTGAACTTATGCTTAGAGTTATGTAAGAGTAAAACATAACAGCAACACATGGGTCTTCTGCTCCTGGTTGAATTTTTTTCATGCAGTAGTTCACACTGGGTTTATACATGACCCTGAGTAAGGTGGAATCACCTCCACTTCAAGGCTAAGTCGCCTGGAACCTTCTCCAACAACCTGTGTCGTGACTGATTCCTAATTATTACACATTTCCAACATATTTTAGATAAACAAAATATGAGCCAACCCATCAATTCTCAAATAAACAAAACTAAGAAAAAGACAAATGGTAAAACTGCATTAAACAAAAGACATGGGTTGTGAGTGGTTGCCATAACCTGAGTGTTTCAGCTATATTGGTTGGAGAAATATTTATTTTGGGCTTCCAGAAAAGACAAATGCCTGTAAGCTTCCCAATAAAAGATAGCCCAAAGAGAAAACCCTACTGATAAAATCTTAACAATGAACAAGTAGGCCTACTGAGTGAATTCAAGGACAAAGTCACAGGGACCTGGTAGAATAGTTATTGATATACATTACTTCCAATATGTTCAGGTACTAAGCACTTTCCATTTACTATTTCACTTAATCTTTACAACATCTGTGAAGTAAGTGCTATTATTATCTCCATCTTAAAAACGAGAAAACTAAGGAATAATATATAATTCCAATGCACCCTAAAAGTATATTAAAGTATATTTTTAAAATGAATAGCGAGTCAAACTATTGAGATATTTACTCAACGAAAAGCTAAACAAGTACACTGAATGTGTGTGGCTACACATCATTGGTTTTATAGTCTAAAAACGTCATGTGTCATTTGATGTAAGTAACCATATTTGTAAAGGCTTCTAAAAAGAGCTTGGCTCAAGGTCACTCAGCTAGCATGTGGTAGAGCCAAGACTTTGACCAAAGTAATGTGATTCCGGAATCCTACTGGTTCAGGTTACACAATAAGCACTATTTATATCTTGACTGATAAAGATAAATTTCTCTTCTGTAATTCACAGTTCACCAAGTGAAATTTAGTTTCCTGGAAAAAAAAAATTCTGCTAAAGACTCCAAATCTCTTGGTGACAAGTGTTGGTTCATACCAGTCTTCACTGACACTTAGGAAACATAGCTCAGAGACATAAAATGAGATAAAAATAAAATTGCCTTATTTGTCTAGAAAACATAAATGTTTCAAACAGAAATTATGTAAATAAATTTGATCTTAAGTGAGATAAGCTTAATTTTTAGCAAGACAAATTGTTTCTTGAATGTTAAGTCCTCAGTTTTTTCTTTAAGTTTTCTACAAGTCTTATTCTCTGATGCAACCATGACTAATCTGTTTCCTAAAATTTATCCTCTTTTTACAGATTGGTGTTAAAAGCCAGTAGGGAGCAGTTTTCAATGCCTATCTCTGGAGATCAAAGCCATTCAACTTAGACAATCTACATCTAGAGAAATGTATTATTGCTGGTGCTAATTGGTTCTAAATTGGCCATCAGAACTGACATTCTAGAAAGGTATCTACATTGAAGCTCTAGAATACTTGATAGAAAGCCATGGGAATAGCTGTCCACTTACTTGGTGTTGGATATAAAATAACTGCTACTTTAGGAAAAACAATGCTGTTTTCAATTAGTCAATGGTTTAGTTGCTTTGTTAACATGATGTATTTGTAAAGGATTTTTTAAAGGAATATATTTAGACACAATATCTCAAAAGGAGTTCTGCTCTTGTAGTGGTTTTTGAGTTCCCACTACTCTCCCTTAAAACATACATAGCTTCACCTGTCTGATATATATTATTTTTCTAAACTTTGAAAAGTTAAAGAAAAAAAAAGGCCAACTGCAGTTTAAGTACACACAGCACTGGCACTTGTAGAAAATCTGTGGTTGCTTGGCAACCAGAGGGTGCCTATTTGGAGAGCTCAGAGGAGTACACAATGTGACTTCAGGATGGATGAAGGGCAGCAGGAGGCACTGAGTCGACTGAAATGAATCAGAACATGGAAACAATATTCAAATAATACACATCTCCCTATGTGATTATTCTCAAGAGATAATAATGTTGCTGCTCAGCTCCCCTCTGCAGACATAATAAGACCTGGAGAGATTCAGAGGCAATTTAATCATAGTTCTTGAATTTTACTTCTCTGACTATGCCTTGTGCAGTCAGGGTGCTGTCCTAACTACTGAAATAGCACCTTAATAACCAGAGTAGTTGTCCCTGCCTCCTTAGTCAATGACATGTCAGCTAGAGAGATTTGATTTTAAAAAGTCTCCCCATCCCTGATAAAGATCAGCAATCATTAAAATTAACCACATGCTGATTTAATCAACATATAGCTTTGTAAATTACTAGTTCTTCTTTCATGTCCATCTGTTTTTAAAATTTTAGTGAACCTGCGCCAGATGTTCATGTAAATATAATAAGCTGGTTGCCACGTAAATATAACATTTTCAAGTGTGTTGGGTAACAGCCTTTCAACTTATGCATAGCGTTTGTCTGTGTTTTGTCTTTAGTGCCTTAAATACAAAACTGATAACTTTGTTAAAAGCTCCATTAGGCACAGTTTCTACCTAGCAGTGTGTGTGTGTTTATGTACATATGTGTTGGTCGGTTGCTATTTATCATATATTGTGTTAGGTGTTCTTCAGAGCCTTAAGATACAGCAAAGTATTTATTAGTGCTATAGGAATGGCACCTTAAAGGTGAGATAGAACCATTCCATTCTCACTCAGTTTAATAGTATCTGAAGAAATCCCTCAAAGTCACAGTAAATATGATCAACTCATGCTGAACTTTTCAGCTGTAAAGTGATGTGTGCATGTAGATGCTTGGACTCGGTGCCTCTCATGACTATCCAGGCCTCCAGTCTATTTGGAAAACGCGCTTGATGAATTGAAGGGCTGACACAAGGCATTTTCACATTTTTTAAATGTAAGGAATTGCTGAAATTGATCAAACTGAAGGATGATGGAATTGGTCAGTAGAAAGATTATAAGAATCAAATTAGGGCAAATTTGGGCTTTTTGAAGAAGAAAGTGCATTTTAAAATACTGCCCTGTACAATAGGCTTAAAAGTATGTTTCAGTAACTAACAGTTTTATAGCAACTAAAACGTTTGAACCCGGCTGGTTATGGATATGGCAATCAAGTAGAATCTAAATCACAATGTAACGTTCAAAAAGAAATCAATTGAAAGAGCTTCAGATCAAAGGCAAATTATAAAATGAGTATTAATCCTCAAGACAGTTCATATTTTACCTGATTTTCAGGGGTTAGTAAATTAAATTCTCTAACAAAGTTTAGTGGCAGAATAGTTTCTAGATAATCAGAGAAAATAGACCTGTGGAATTTTACAAAAGGAAAACCAATTTGAGTAAAGTTTAAAAAAACAATTTAAAAGGAAAATAAGATGTACTATGTAAAAAGAGGTAGTCTGTCCTTTGTGGCATCATGGAAAGGAACAATTAATGTCACTCAGTTTCTAGCCAGGATCTCTAAGGCAAACTGTAAATTGGAGCACTCAGAATCCTGGGCTGCAAATGAAAATTTGATTACATACTTAGAAAAAGGAAATTAAAACACTTTAATAAACATGGGTTTACATATTTTTTACCACTTTATTAGACCCTCATTTAATTTTTTCTCTATTTAATTTTAAATAGGTAATAAGTATACCCACATGGTTGTAAAAATATGTGAAAAGGTAAATAGTATAAATTTTTTCCATCACATTTCTCTTTTCATCCCATGGGTCTGGTTTTTAGCAACTCCTCACATGTAACCACTGTTCTTAGTTTCCTACGCATCTTCCTGGACTATTGTGTGTATAGCAAACAAATTTGAATATATTTCCTACGGTCCCCCAAAGATGTCCATACCCTAATCCCTAGAATCTGTGATTTTATTATATTGCAAAGAGACACTGAAAATGGAATTCAGGCCACAAGCTTTAAAAAGAGAGATTATCCTGAATTCTTCTAGTGGGCCCAATATAATTACATGGAAGCTTAGAAACAGAAGCAAAGTCAAGACAGCCAGACAGAGAGATGCAAACAGGAAAGAAGAGGCAGCAGAGATTCAAAATGTGTCAGGGATTTGACACAGTGATTCCTTTGAATATGGAGGAAGTGGTCCATGAGCCAAGAAATCCAACATCCTCTAGAAACTAGGAACATCCTCCAGCTGACAGCCAGCAAGGAAAACATCCTACAAATGCAAGCAATTGTATCTGCCAACAATCTGAAAGAGTAAGAAAACAGATTTTCCTCCTCTAGAGCCTCCAGAATGGAATGGAGACCTGTTGGTATCTTGATTTTAGCTTAGCAAGACCTGTGTCAGTTTTGACTTTTGACATTCTATGATACTCAATTTGTGTTGTATCAAACTGCTAAACTTTGTGATAATTTGTTATAGCAATAGTAGGAAATGAATATATCTCCTCCTACTTTTGCACACACATACCATGCTATAAACACCAGTCTTCTTGAAGATCTTCCCATATCATAGACAGTGTCTTTTCATTAATATACCTTTATTGGTACATTATAGTCTCACATCATAATGGAGTTCAGACTGGTAGGTACATACACGCACACAGCACTTCATGAGCTTCCCTGCTCCCTCTCTACGCCCTCCCCTTCCCCATACATAAATTGAAATTGGCATTAATAATTTCATATATGTACATAATGCACATGGAAGTGTTTCCTTCATTAATTCTTCTGCCTCCAACCACCATTCTCCTCTAGACCCCCCATTACTCCACTGGGGTTTCTCCTCTGTTGTCTGAAGTTCCTCTTGTATCCCTAGCTTCTGCATATGAGAGAAAACATAGGACCTTTTATTTTCTGTGACTGACTAATTTCAACATAGTGTTCTCCAGGTCCATCCATTTTTCTGCAAATGACATGATTTTGTTCTTCTTTGTTGCTGAGCAGAATTCCATTGAGTGTATATCCCCTAATTTTGTAATCTATTCATCTGTTTTTGGACACCTCGGTTGGTTCTTGTGATAGTTAATCTAGGTTGTCAACTTGACCTGATCATGACACACCCAAGATTATGTGATTTTGGGTGTGTAACAGCAGATTAAACAGAAAGCCCTGCCCTGAATGTAGGCAGCAGGATTCTGATAGGTGCGGACTTAGATAAAAGAGGGAGAAGCCGCGTAGAGTGCGTGCAACTCTTTCTGAGGAAAACGCATCTGCTCTCGCCTGAGATGTCGGCCGCCGGCTTCGCCTTTCTCTGAAGAGCTTCTTGATCTTCTCGGCCTCCAGCTCTTGGAACTGAAACTTCACCATCGTTTCTCCGAAGAGCTTCCTGATCTTCACGTCCTGGACTGGGTCTGAATTAGTGGTTGCTCCGATCCTAAGACTCCAGCTCTTAGACCCTTCGACCAGCTACTGGTTCCTCTGACTCTCCACGTGCAGTCAGAACCTGGGACTACATTACTTCAAACTGTAAGCCCATCTGATAAATCCCTTTTTAAAATATACTCATTCTGTGAATTCTGTTAATTTAGAGAACCCTGTCCAATACAGTTCTTTACTTTGTTTCTTACTTGATAACTCCATAGGATTTCATTTTTGGTATTTCTAGCCAGCTCTCAATGTTTGCTATCACAGATAATGCCACTATAAACATGATTGATATGCATGTAAGATATCCACAGGGTAAAGTCCTAAAGGTGGAATTGCAGATCAGAGAGTATATATATATATAATTTTTATAGATAGTCACAAATTATACTATATAGGGGTTATGCCAATTTGAACTCTCACCAATGTTGCATGGAAAACATTAGTTTTCAAATTTAAGTAATTTTTCCAATATAGAAAATGAATAATGGTCTCTTATAGACTTTATATTTAAATATTCCATAGTATGTGAAATTATACTAAATTTGCTCTGGTTTGGGGTGAAAATTTTATATAGTTACCCTAATTATTATTGCTGTGATCTTTTTATTCCCTTTGGTTGTCTTTACATCTCTCTACTTCCTCTCTTAGAATTTTTGGAAGATTGTAGCTAATTTTGGTAGCCCTTTTGGTTACTCTGGAAAATATAGATTTTTTTTTATGTCTGTTGACTTTATTGAAGATGGAAGTTATGGTGTTTTGTTTGGTTCTATTTTATTAGTAAACTCCTTATTGCATTTATAACACTTTGAAAAGAAAGGAAAAAATATTAGCTGTCAGTTGTGATAAGCAGTCTCTGAGATGACATCCAGCAATCCCTGCATCCCGGTGCTCATGCCCTGTGTAATCCCCTTCTCTTGAGCGAGAACTTGCTTGCTTCTAACAAGCAAGAGAATGCTGCATGAATGATGATTTGTCACTTCAAGATGATGTTATATAAAATCACGGCTTGGTCATGAGTGCTCTGTCTCTGTCTCTCTGCCTCTCATAGGCGTGCATGCGCATACACACACACACACACACACACACACACACACACATGCCCTCACTCACAAACTTAGGGAAGAGAGCTGCCATATTATGAAGGGTCACTGTGAAGAGTCCCTCATGAGTAGGTTGGAAGTGGTCTTCTGAGTCCTGCCAACAGCCACATCAGTGAGCTTGGAAGTAGATTGTTCCCAGATGAACTTTAAGATGGAAGGCAGTGCTGGTTTGACAACTTGAGTATAGCCTCATGAGAGACTCTGAGTCAGAACCAGTCAGGGGTGCTGTTTCTGAATTCCTGACCCACAGAAACTGTGAGGTCATAAATACTTCTTGATTTAAACTGATAATTTTGGGGTAACTTGTTATGTAGCAGTAGATAATATCAATCAATTCATTTCAGAGAGATCATTTCTAATTTACCATTATAGAGACCAAAAATCAAATGTAGTATTATTTGGAACCTAAAAATGAAATAGAAAGCATTAAAACTAGTAGAGAATGAAGCTGTGGCAACATAAAATAAAGTTGCAACATCATTTCCAAGTTACCCAAACTGTACACACACACACCAAAAAAAAAACACACATTTTTAGTTGTACAAATCTCTTAATTTTTACAAGAAATATGTCATTGAATTTGTAATTAAATCAAATTTAGGGAAATGAATGGAGTGAAAATGATGGGTTCTCAAATGTATTATTTTTCTCCTCATTTGTACAGGAGGACTTCCCTTTTTTATGACTGCCTAAGCGAATGGATACCAGTGGAGAGGGACCAGGAGCAAACATAACAATATAATCACCCCAGACAAATTGCAGCATATCGAGTTTCCTCATCTTAATTGAGATCATAGCTAAGAAAGATGTAGAGTTAGAATTAATCTTTTTAATTTTAATCCTTGATTACCTGACGTAAGAATAACTTCAGATAACAGAGGAGAGAGACCAGTAGAAGAGTAGAAGAGGATAGAGGGAAGAAGGTGGGGAGGGGAAAAAGAAGAATTGATGAAGGAAACAGTTGAAATGATGTATGTCTATATATGAAGGTTTCACTATCAACTTCACTAATATGTTCAGGGATGGGTGGGTAGTGGGGTGGGATCTGAAGGGAAACACACCAAGATCTGTGTGCATGTATGTTTGTATCACTTTGAACCTTATTATGATGCCTAATTATGAGTAAAAATATAAGGAATAACTAAGAATTCCAATCAATGTCTATCTCGAGGAATAAGCAGAAGTCTGACATGATACCCAATCAGATAAGGAACTTTGTCAAGTTGTTAAATACCATGTTGGCTGCATTACAGTATTAAGTCTTCTATAATCACAATGATAATCATAATGGAACTAGTTTTCTCTGGGCAACCAAGAGACATTTCTTTCCAATGACTGTTCTATATTTACAGAAAAATTGTGAAGGTATTTCAGAGTTCCTGTGTGCCACACACAAGTTTACTTTATTGCTAATGCTAATATTTGTCACAATTGATAAATAAAAGTTGATACATGATCATTAACCAAAGCTGTCATAGCTGTGATGGTTTCTCAGACTTTCCTTATTTTTGAAGGTCTTGAACATTTTGAAATGTACTGGTCAGATTTACTGAAGTATATCCCTCAACTGAAATTTGTGTGGGATTTTTCTCATGATTAGACCGGTGTTTTGTATTCTCAGAAGAAAGACTACAAGAATAGAGTACTTCTTCCATCAAAAATATCACAGATACATGCTATCAATGTTCCTCCTCCTCCTCCTCCTCCTCCTCCTCCTCCTTCTCCTCCTCCTCCTCCTTCTCTTCTTTCTTATCCTCCTCTTCCTCTTCTTACTCATGCTAGGGATTGAACCCAGAGGCATTCTACTTTTGGGATGCATTTATTTATTTATTTAGGAACAGGGTTTCACTTAGTTGCCTAGGGCCTCACCAAGTTACTGAGGCTGGCTGTGAACCTGCGATTCTCCTGGCTCAGCCTCCCAAGTACTGGGATTACAAGCCTGTGCCACCCCGCCTGGCTGACTTTTCCTTGTTGATGTTCACCTTGACACTATCTAACATCTAAGATAGTGTTTTTCAGGTTTCTCCAGTGTAAAGTTATTCTTTTTCCTCCTTTTCATACTCTACCCTTTGGAGGGAAATCACAATGTATAGTTCATGCTTCAGGAAGGGGAAGTTATATTCTATCTACTTGTGAAAGAGGGAAAGATCTATATAAATTATTTGGAATTCTTCTGAATTGATTTGTCTCTATTCTTCATTTTATTTATTTAATCATTTATTTATATTAGTATGGACTCATACTTAATTTCATGTGGTTTTCAATATTTATGCTGTTCATATTCTGGCACAGATTCTGAGCACTCAATAAAGTTATATGCAATTAAAATACTCCAGTTTCTTCTTTCCTTCTTGTTTCTTTACTTTTGCTTGACCCATTTAAGAAGCCACAGGGAAACAATCTTCTGGATACAGTTTAAAAAATATATTAGCTTTGTTTTGTGTGTAGGTGTGTGTATGTGTGTATATATATATACACACACACTTGCAGTTTGGGTTTTAAGAGCATACTTTTCTTTCCAAAATTTTTAATAAAATTTCAGCAGAAATCTGACACTGTCTCATTCCTTGGCTTACTGTGTAGGTATGGATAGTGCTTTTTACATAATGGACATTTAAATTTGGTTCTGAGCCGGGCGTGGTGGCGCACACTTGAAATCCCAGTACTTGGGAGGCTAAGACCTGAGGATCCGGGTTCACGGCCAGCCTCAGCTACTTAGTGAGGTCCTCCGCAACTTAGTGAGACCCTGTTTCAAAATAAAGAATAAAATTTAGGACTAAGGGTATAACTTGGAGGTAGAATGCCCCTGGGTTCAATCCCCAGTACCACAAAAAAAAAAATTGCTTCTGAATAATGTGTAAGGCTATTAATTAGCCAGGCCTTTTTGGAGAAGTGTAGCATGTAAAAACGAGGTATTTTCCAACATAGACTCTTGGTCTACAGAGACACATTGAGGACCAGGGTGGAAATTTAACACCTGGAAGATTGAATGAAGTGGATGTTTTTCACTGGAGGGGCTTTGGAGATGAAGTCAGTAGGGCACAATGCAGAGTAATGTGTGAGAAGTTTAAAATATTAAGAGAGGAAAGGAGTTAAAATCGCTCATATTCTGTTTTTTTGAGTCAAAATTGGTAAGTCTACATCAAGAATTTAGGGACACTCTACAATGTGTGTAAAGTACTCACTTAATGCCTGACTCATTTCAACTCTAGACACATTTTAATGGCTCTTCTTTCAACTTTACTACTTTCTTTAAAACCTTTTTCATTTATTCCTGACAACCACCCTCTGAACAATTGATAATATAACTATTAAAACAATCTAAAGGCAATCACAAAAGGAACAAGAAGAGTAGAAGTCATAACAAAAGAATTCCTTAAAAACAGATCAAGCCGGGCATGGTGGCACAGGCTTGTAATCCCAGTACTTGGGAGGCTGAGACCAGATGATCTGGGTTCATGGCCAGCCTCAGCTACTTAGTGAGGCCCTCTGCAACTCAACTTAGAGAGACCCTGTTTCAAAATAAAGAATAAAAAATAGGGCTGGGGGTGTAGCTAGGAGGTAAAATGCCCCTGGGTTCAATCCCCAGTACAGCAACAACAACAACAAAAAAATCAAGGTTAAGAAAGAAACTTGAATACAACAGGATAAGGGAGATCTTTGTTTTTTTTTATGTTATAACTAAAGGAGAGAATATATAATTTCACAAATAGGCTTTAACTAAAGAATTTATTTAATAAACTATGCCAAACTATCTTGGTGATTCACTGCACTTCGCAGAGAGACAGGATGGTGCAGACCTTGCTTTTGATAAGAAGTACTTCTCATGGAAGCAGGTCCAAGTGGAACAGTGAGACTCTAGAACTTTGAGTCTTCTCATATCATCTTTGTTGTAAAAGGAAAGAGCACTAAAATTGAAATGCTTTACTGACTTCATCTTACTTCTTCTAAACTGCCTTAAGTGAGATAGTGTTACACAATTTTATTTATTTATTTATTTTTTTAAAATATGGAACGCTTCACGAATTTGCATGTCATCCTTGCGCAGGGGCCATGCTAATCTCTGTATCGTTCCAATTTTAGTATATGTGCTGCGGAAGCACGCATGTGTTACACAATTTTAATTGAATAATTTTGATAACAGTAGAAGTATATTTCTTTACCTTGTTTTCATACTTGGAATCTTAGGTTTTCTAGATTTTATTTTTCCTGTTGGGGAGAAATGTGTGTATCATTACCTCTTGTCCAAACTCTTAGAGCATGAATTTTTTAAAATTGATGCTATTTTACTTCATTTTATATTGAGTTGAGATGGCAAAAAATGAAGAAGCAATTTAGTAAACACATGTATGTTAATTTTTGGTCATGTTTATAGTAAACACAGAGGTTGTCTTTGGTTTGTTTTTTATTTGCTAAGTTCATGCTCTCACGAAGAAGTGTTTTGGGTGCAATTTTCCCATCTGTAGAGCTAGGAAGAAATCCTAAATTAGTCAAATCTCTGTGAGCAACCACTGAGCATAAGTTCACATGGGAGCTTATCAGACATCCATTTACCTGGTAATAAAACAGGTGGAGGAAATCAAATCCTAACAACAATTATTCCTTCGAATTTCACTGTGTCATACTGAAATCCTTGAGAAGATATTCTTTCTTTAACCTCACCTAACCAGTATCAAGAACACAATTTGTTATGTGAAGATCTATGGCCCTTTCTCTAGTTGTTTGATAGTTGATGAACAATCATAATTAGGAAACTTGCACAAATCAATGGACAAATTAGTCATAATGGGCATCCTGGAGAAGAAGCTGGATGCATCTGAGTTGACATTATGCTGAGTGATCACTTTAAAACCATGGAAATTGTGAATTTTACTTGCTGCTAGAAATCTTAAAGCAGGCTTGCCTCATCTACTGTTTTCTGTGTGAGCAATAGTTTAATATTTAGGTGTCCATATGGGGTGCATTGTGTTAATCCAAAACAGGTTACACTATGATTTGTACAGTAGTTCTAGAAGACTTAGAGGTATTTCTGGAGCATGCATCTTAAGGAGGCTATGCATTGCAAGATTTCCAGAGTGAAAGAGAAGTACTCTGCTGGAAGTCAGTAACAATCAGGAAAATATTGCTGTCACCCCTATTATTCAGAGGCTGATAGAGAATGCCACCATTCTATTTAGGTTGAGGAATGCCTTATGTCTTTTTTTATCTATGTTTTTCTTACCATCTGGTGACTCTGCCTCTGCTTATGCACCTTAAGTCTTATTCAGCCAACAAGAAATGACCAGTAAAAATTCCTAACCACTATAGTTGACCTTTCAATCTCTTTGGCAGTTATAATTGCTCCTGAATGTGGTGTTTATTCTATAATTTCACAATAGAGAATAAAACTAGATAATGTAGACCAGGGTCAAAAACTGGTGACCAAGGATATTTATACATTGGAATGTTTAAATATTTCTTAATTTGAATACTTTTACAAAAGACATATACTCGCCTATGCATGACGAAGCCCACGGTCATAGATCCTACATTTGCATTTTCTGTCTGGCACCTGAAGTTATTTGAATTTGCTTCCTCTGAATTAGACAAATAGAAATCAAAGTTTATATGTGATTTTTAAAATTATCCTCAGTTGCATGAAAGGGAGGGAAGGGGGAGGGAATAGGGTGGGATTGGAGGGAGGGCTAAATGAGCAATGTGTGCATGTATGATGTTGATACCCTGACATATATCAAAATGTATAATTACAATGCACCAATAAATGAACATAAAAAAAGACAGTAAAAAATTATCCTCAGTTAAAATAAGAAATACACAGCATTTGGGGTCTCTCTACTACAGTATAATGGTTTATTTGAGGACATGTCTGCATGTACAGAGGGTCCAACAGATGTCAAAGAAAGTGACATGTGGGTTTTCTGCTTTATTTTTCCTTCTTAATTTTAACTTTGTTTTGTTTTTATACATGAAGTTATTTATTTGGACTAGAAGAAGGAGTTGTAGCAATGAAAGCTTAATTTAAATTAGTATCCCAAATTTCCTTTGAATTTCTCAGCATTCAATCCCTTGTTTAATATTAGGTACTAAGAGGATAGACTAGATATGCTTTTTTCCCCCCTGTGGGAATTGAACCCAGGGGTATTCCACATCCAAGCTACAACTCTAGCCCTCTTATTTATATATCTATATATATCTATATATCTATATATCTATATATCTGTATATATATATTTGAAACAGGGTCTTGCTAGGTTGCTGAGAGTCTTGCTACATTGCTGAGGCTGTCCTCGAACCTGCAATCCTCCTATCTCAGCCTTCCAAGTACTGGGAATATAGGTGTGAACCACACTCAGCTGGATGTGCTATTTTTTTTTTTTTGCGGTACCAGGGATTGAATGCAGGGGCGTTCTACCTCCGCACTACGCCCCCGGCCCTATTTTTTTATGCTTTATTTTTGAAACCGGGTCTCACCAAGTTGCAGAGGGCCTCGCTAGGTAGAGAGAGACAGAGAGAGACAGAGAGAGAGAGAGAGGAGAGAGAGAGAGAGAGAGAGATCGATCGATCGCATGCGTGTGTGTGCATGCGCGCTAAGGTTGGCCGCGAACCCGGATCCTCCGGTCTCCGCCTCCCAAAGTACTGGGATTACAAGCGTGCGCCACCACGCCCGGCTGGATGTGCTATTTTTAAAAGTGATATTATTTACTGTAATTATCCATTAACTTTGAGTTCCTATCAATAGGATTATAACTATTTTGTATTTTCAATTATATATTTATTTTTGATCTTACTGGAGTTAGAGGGACATTGAGGTCAGCTTCAATCATAGCTACTTTAGTAATGGTAAATTATCTGGAATTGAAAAATTAAATACTAATTATAATATGAAATTTTATCTAAAGCAACCTTCTTTGATTATCATCTAGCAATCTGTGCTTGCATTTTATTAACATTTATTCAGAATAACTTCTTCCCTCCAAATGGATTTGCTGAGCACCAGCGAAGGTTCAATTTTTTGCTGTCATATTGAGATGAAGCCTACTGTGATGAATTATTAGGACAATGAAAATTAAGCAAGAGTGAAGGCTGTAATTTGAGAAAGAAATAAATCTGCAACTTGCAGAAAGAATAGTAGTTTGGAAGATTTATTCTCTCTTTTAAAGTTGCCTGTCACAATATGGTAACACTAGACATCAGGATTTGAAAGATGGTTTCCAAATCTCCTCATTGTCAACATTTCTAAGTGGCCAACTTTTCAAGTGTCACTGATGGGGGCCTTTGTGCCCATCTTTTATCTTTGCCATCATTTGAAGGACCTACGTATGGTAATTATGTACTGGGAAGGGAAGAACAGGCTACTTTGTCAGCCATATGACTATATAGTTAGGTAAGAAAAGTGAACTAAACACCAGATACACACTGTTGAGAGCTGCTAACAGCACAGGGAACAATCAGGGTCAATGATGGGGAGAAAGTCTAGTTTCTGTACAATAGGACACTTGGTGCACTATTCCTGACGTATCTTGTGCTATCAAAATTAACTTACAAGAACAAAGTTTCAATGGTTTTGCCATAAAGAAATGATAAATATTTGAGGAGATATGTTTAGTTTGATTCAAACATTACACGATATATACAATATATATACATACAAGATATGTATCAAAATATCTTAGGTTACTCCATAAATATATATAATTTTTGTTGGAGTATCAGTGAAAATTAACAAAGTTTTAGTTTGTAGGCATATTTTAGATTGGGATTAAGAGAGGAATTCCCCCCAAAATTAAAAATTTCAAAATTAAATGAGCACAAATACACATCCTTTAATAAATGTTTCTCCGTTTCTTTTTTTCCTGATATATTAGCTAATAGTTACAGAATTTCTGTCTTATGTTTTTCCCCATGGGAAATACAAAGAGTATGAGATTTATAGTTTCTATATAAAAGGAAGACAAATGGGCTGACATTTTTGGGTACCTACTAAATGCTCAATAATTTTTCTCATCATTATTTACAACACATGAACTATGACCCTGTTTTACAGATGAGAAAATGCAGGCCTTGAGAACTTAGATAATATGACAAACATCAGCGAAATAGTAAAAGATGGTATCATGCTTTGAACCCAAGCCCACGTAACTAGTTTTTTTTCTAATGCTATGTATCATTTTGCCACTCAAGCAAATAAATATCTCTTTTTAGAAATCTTACAGCATCAGAATCCCTGAGTTCACATACTAGATCTGCTCACAGACACGTTCCCAGGCTTTCTGTGCCTATTTTCTTCTTGTGTTATGGGCCTTAGATAGGTGTGTAGTTGGTTCTTCTAGTTAGGTGGAAGTATGCAGAGGGTAAGGTCAAAGATGAATTTTTTTTTGGTAAATTTGGAGAGAAGCAAGTGAAAAATCTCAGTGAAATATGAAGTCAGATATCTGTTAAAGTAGGGCAGAATTGCCCAGTGTGGCACTTGGGTTCTGCTGATGATTCAAGATTATGGGTATAAAATGAAAGAGCTCGCCGGGCGTGGTGGCGCACGCTTGTAATCCCAGTACTTTGGGAGGCAGAGACCGGAGGATCCCGGTTTGCGGCCAGCCTCAGCTCGTTCTCTCTCTCTCTCTCTCTCTCTCTCTCCCTGTCTCTCTCTCTCTCTACTTAGTGAGGCCCTCCGCAACTTCGTGAGACCCGGTTTCAAAATAAAGTATAAAAAATAGGGCCGGGGGCATAGCGCGGAAATAGAATGCCCCTGGGTTCAATCCCCGGTACTGCATAAAAAAAGAAAAAAAGAAAGAAAGAGCTCAGAGGGTGTGGTTTCTGTAGCCACTTTCCCTTGCTCAGAAGCAGGGGAAGAATATGTGGAGAGCTGGGGTTAGGTAGTCTGGGCTTATAAAATGTAGTGATCTTAGGATGTTTGCAAAAGAGAAATATGATGAATCGTAGAATCTAAGCTGAGAGAGGAAGTGAGAGCATGTGGGGTTTGAGGGAAAGACAGTAAATGAGTTACAGCTTCAATTAATTCAAGGTTTTTTTTTTTTTTTTTTTGCGGTACCCGGGATTGAACGCAGGGGCATTCTACCTCCGCGCTACGCCCCCGGCCCTATTTTTTATGCTTTATTTTGAAACTGGGTCTCATGAAGTTGCGGAGGGCCTCACTAAGGAGAGAGAGAGAGAGAGAGAGAGAGAGACAGGGAGAGAGAGAGAGAGAGAGCTGAGGCTGGCCGCGAACCCGGATCCTCGTCTCTGCCTCCCAAAGTACTGGGATTACAAGCGTGCGCCACCACGCCCGGCCTAATTCGAGGTTTTAATGAGGTCTAAGAAAAGTTGGAGTAGGGAGAGGGAGTGATCTAGAACTCCAGTGAACTGGGCATTGTCCTTAAGTGTTGGGGATGCAGCAGCAAACTGTGATGTGGAGATTCTTTATACTTTTAATATTATAAAGAGTTGCCAAAAAATTGATAACCACTAGTTTAGAAATGACTAAAAAAGTTTAATTTACTTAACAATTTACTCAAGGGGTAATAGATTAAACAATGCACTATGGCTGTATACCTGGACTCCAGAAAAGAGAAAAAAAAATTTTGTTTCAGAGCTTTTGTGGTTTTCGTCAGCAACTTCAAAGAAAAGGAAAGAGCATGAGAAAATATTTATTAAGCACCCATCTTTATAAAAAACACCTTGGAGTTCATTTACTACTGGGAACAATTGTGAAGGTGGGAAGGAATATATTTTAACAATAAGAGTCAATCAAGTAGTTTCATTTTTTTGTATCCACTTTATGCAGAACAGTTGGAATTAAATTAAATTCAGCCAATGTTTACTAAGGTGTTATCCCTGACCTAAATGATTTAACAATCTAGTGGGAAAGAAAAATGTGTTCCGAAATTACCATAACAAAATCCATAAAGTGACAGGTGTCAAAAGTTAAGTATAAACACAAAGCTAGGGAGCCTCAAGGAACCGGTGATTAATTCTTGCTTGTGATGACTGAAGACTTCAGAGGGGAAATACTATTTCTGTTCTATTTTGAAAAATGAGCAGCATTTATAAAGACCAGATGGGAATGCAAGAAAGAGAGTATTTGGAAAACTTTTCAGGCTGAGGAAAGGTAGGGACACAGGCCAGTGGCAGGCAAGGATGGGACATATTCAGACTCAAATAGAATTGTGTGGTTGTTCCACAGATTTTTGAAAGAGGAGTGAGAGTTTAAAGCAGTGTCCTCAATGCAGATTACTGTTGAAGACATTCATTGCTGGAAAAGTAGAGATGGCCAGCATAAAAAATATTAGATTTTTTGCACATTCAAAAGAATATGGTAATACTCTTTTCCCAATGAACACATATTTTGAGTCTGTCAGAAACCCTTGTTTTGATATAAACAAAAGTGTAACCCAGTATTAATACTTTTTTTTGGTATAAACCTCTTACTACATCTTACTCTTCACTGATAATTTTAGAAAATTGTGTGAGACTTAGTTGAGAGAAATCCAAAATATCTACTAAAATTAAAGATAACCTTAAAAAGCATTATCAATTCTTCTCCAATATGCATTGAAGCATTTATAAATTTTTTATGATGAAACAAAGATATTTTTGGTAAACATGACCTACATAAATTACCTTAATTTTACATGCATACATGTTAATTTCAGAATGATTATCTTTTGTATTTATTGTAAGTGGTCAGTACTTTTCTAAGATCTTAAAGATAAACATTATTCTCAATTTTATTCTAAACATCTTCATATATTTTGTAATATTTATTGTGCTTTTAAAATCTATTCTTACAAGGTTTTGTTTGGTCAGTTTTACAGTTTTAATTATGAAGTATCCAGACATGTGGGCTTTTGTCATTTATAATTTTGAGAATATAGCCAGAAATTAGAACATTAAGTTTAGCTAATAAAATGAATATACCATTGACTCCATTGACATATATTTTGAATTCTGCATATTCACCTATCTCATTGTCTTTCAGAACAGATACAAAATAACACTTGGTTGAACTTTTCCCATTGCAAATATGCAAAATATTTGGCCCTCAGTAAATCTCATGAAGAGGAGCAACTAAGACTATTTCTGTTGTTTTCATAGTGGGATTGAGGACCCAAAGATTTGTAATGTTAATATTTGCATGGGGTGTTAGTGCATGAACAGTTCTGTGCAGCCCAGCAATATTTTCTTTTCCTACTTTAAACATATGGATATTATATTCTTTATGGCTGTGTAACTTTCAGAATTACTAAAGGTGAACAAAGGAGACAATAGATGGAATTCATAACTTCTCCACCCCTAGAGACTGTTTCCCTTGGTGGAAGGGTTTAGTGTGCATTGTGAACAGAAAACTAGTGAGATTAAAGTGGAAGGTTCTGTCCTCTAATAATGTGATGTGGTATGTTACTGCACGTTATCAGTCCAAACCAGTGAAACCAAATGTATACATTGGCTGAAATTGCAGTATATAAAACTTTTACTTCCAATTCTCTTATGTGGCTACTAAAAGAAGATTTTTTCCACCCTAAGTTAGAACTATGATATTTGTACCACCCTACCTTCTGTACTGTCCAATTTAGCTGGGGAAGAATTGTGATTTTATTAGCTCCACATAGAAAAATTTTCTCCAGGGAATAGCCTGTTCTTTGTGACATTTATTATTATAGAGCAATCCTCTTTTGACTTACACTGATAATGAGTACTCACTCTGGTGGTTAAAACCCAGCCATTCTTGAACTAAAGAAAAGGGAAACAGATATGAAGAATTGAAAAAAGATACAAACAGTAAAATCAAAGTATTTGTACAGCTTCACTCTCCTTTGATTAAAGTTCCCCAGAAACCTACTTATAAGAGAGAGACTAAATTACTATAATTAGTGCTGAGATCTGCTAAGCGATTTTACCTGACTAAGAACGTTAAGCCTTTAAGTGATTGTAATGTTTTTTTCTTACTAGTGGAAAAAGATATTTACTGGGTATACAATTTCCTTTTTCCCCCCTCTGTGACCAGTTGTTTTGCAGGTTAGAGATGGATGCAATTAAACTCATACACTTAAATCTATGCAGCCTACTTAGATTCACTGTTGTGTGGACTAAATGTTATCTTTAGGTTCAAATTACCTCCTGCACATGTGATCACTGAAATCGTCCAGAGTGTTAGAATGTGGATCACAGTTTGACTCTGTGGTCACCATGTCTGGAGGACATCAGTATTCTCTTTGAAGTAAGCCTATGGAGAATGTTCTGGCTCTCAGGGACTAAAGTAACAAGCCAAGTTTCAACTATTTATGGAGATACTATTGAATGCCTGTTATATACTATGCAGTTTATGTTTATTATTTTCAATACTTAAACTGAAACCGTAAAGTAGTTCTTATTATTGCTATTTTTATACATGAGAAAGAGAGGTTCAGCAAGATTAAAAAACTAGTGCAGAATTGAATAGATAATACTGATGGATCTCAGCCTTTAATTTGAGGGTATCTGGCTCTATTCTATCAATGCAGGGAAGGTTTATTAGAATTACCAGGCTAAACTGCAGTAAACCATAGTTACTTAGATTTCTATTACTGTATAACAAAATCACCACAAACTTAGTAGCTTCAAACAAGATGCATTACCACACACTTTCTATATTATAGCTTGTATTTATTTATATTTATAGCTGATTATGTTTTATATACAAATAATAAGGTAATGATGAGAGAGACATCTTCCCTTAACCATTTTGCATTGTTTATAATGGGTCACAGCCCCACTCTCCCTCACTGGGAGGTGGGCATATGAGGGTACGGACCATTGGGGACTGCTCTAGGTTTGTCTTGCCCACTGTAGGTGCTTATAATCAGAGTAGAGCACAACTATTAAGACATTTTCCTAAACATACATCCCTTTCTTTTCTTTTGTTTATTTTTTAAAAAATTCATTATTTTGTTTTATCTAAATGTCCTTGAAGTTCTTGCTGCTTGTAAATTTAAGAAAAATGATAGAAAGTTTGGTGTTCTGGTCTTTGGTCATTATCTCAAGGGTGTGTGTGTGTGTGTGTGTATGTGTGTGTGTGTGTTTGGTAGTGGGGAGTGAACCCAGGGGCATTCTACATCCGAGCTATATGCTCGGCCCTTTTTTAATGTTTATTTGAAACAGCGTCTGGCTAAGTTGCTGAGGTTGTCCTTGAATCTGTGATCCTCCTGTTTCAGCCTCCCAAGTGCTGGGGGTATAGGCATGTGCTACTTTGCCTGGTTTATCTCAAGGTTCTGATACTTATTTCCAAATGATAAGTTACTCAAGTTTATTTGCATATGTCTGTTTGTGTGTGAAATATAAAAAAAAATGTTTTCCTCCACAAAATCATTCCAGAACACTGAATTAATGGATTGGCCAGGGTAAAGATTTGAAAAAACATTGCAGCAATATATTAGGTTATTGTACAATGCACTAACATGTCACTTTTTCATATAGATGCCCACTGCAATTGCAATACCATCAAAAGGCAGATGAATGGCTTTGTTGATTGAATAACCAGGCTTGTGAATTTCAACTCAGTAACTCTGAGGGCAGGCTTGGCACAGTGGGCACAACAAAAACTTCAGGCATATAGGAAAAAAAAACCACCTAATGATCCTCATGTTCCTGAAGCTGTGTCCTTCAGTGATGTTAGCTTCTGACCTGACTGTAAATAACCCAACTCAATAACTGAGGCCAGTTTTTCTGTCTCCTTTAGGTCAGTTAGGATGAGACTTCTGATCCCTGGCTAGGCAGGGCCTTTGTCCCTTGTCAACATTGAAGAAGCTATAGAAGATGGACCTTCACCCTTCATTAACCCTTGAGATTAAGAGATCCAAGTCTCAGGGTGGGAGTGGGGGTGGGGAATGAAGTAGGATAGGAAAAAAAATAAAAATAGATAAAGAGGAGACAAACTGGAAAGGAAAGGAAATTATAGTTTTAAAACCTAGAAACTCTTCATAATCCTTATCTTCACCCTACAGGGCTTGCTTCTTTTTTAGGCAAAAATTCTCAGTAGGCCCACACCTGTAGTCATAATGGCCCCTCTCCCCACCTGAGATTCCTGAGATGCTTAGTAAACAAAGGATCCATAAGGAAGGTCAAGCTCAGGTGCCACCCAGCCACCATCCATGATGCTGGGAACCTGAGGATTCTGAGTAAGTCCAGACCTCCATCCCTGCTGTGCGCCCCTACCTACCCCATCATGGGGTCTCCTAAGAAGAACTGTGAGACCTCAAAGGCTCTATCACCCTCTTGAGATGGCCCACATACTCTCTTGAATGTGTATCCCCCACTTTCCTAAATAAACCTTTGTCTTTGTCTCTGAAATAAAAAAGAAGAAAAAAGTAAAAACGGATCTGAAGGTTATGGACGTTCTCACGATAGCAGTTTCAGTGGTTTGCTCTTTGTCTTAGTAGGACATACGGGAAAAAGACCAGGATTCCCTTCCCTTTCTTTCCCTTCCTTCTTTCTTTGTTTTCTTTCCTTTTCTTCTCATTCTTCATTTATACCATTTATACAATGGTGCAATTTCAAAAGTATAAAGCTGAAAAACCAACCCCAGCTTTATTTCTAACTCTGCTACCAGTTGCTTTTACACGTGCTAGCTTTAATTTTTTAATCTATAAACTGAGGAAGTTGGTTGAAATGATTCTACTATAAGAAAACAAATACAGAGAGAACCAACTCAGCTTCAGGTAGCATCTCACAGGTGTGACTTGTTTCCTACAGTCCCAATAAAAAGTCATGTGATTCCATTTTCACAGAGTTCATCGATTATTAATGAATACACTAAAACTACCTACGTGTGCATCTGATGTGGAAATCAAGAGCCAATAAACTTCACTTGGCACTTAAGCAATATCCGACTAAGCAGCTCTACTGGCCACTTGTGGTAGGTACATACAGAACTAAACGAGGGCTCCTTCCATCAGCCTAGGGAAGTTTGGTGTAACAACTGACCACAGACCAGGCACATGGTCACTCTGTCCAGTATTAATGTTGGATCAGCACCAGCTGCTCCTTATCTTTTGGCATCCACTTTTTAACCTTCCTGTAGTTCATAGCCCCTCTGCCCAAACGACATATTTATTGCATGTTAAGTTGTTGTACAACTTGCTTTGTTTCACTTTTTTGAGAAACATTTGTTCTCATTTGGATTCAGAAGACACTCAGTTTACATCATTGTGATATGGAATATCCTTAGCACATATATGGTCTTATAGCTTCAGGCTTTCCTACATTTCCTAAGTTGAAGAAGGGGGCTTGTCTTAATCTGTTTTTGCTATATAACAAAATAGGGCAGACTTAGAGATTTATAATTAATGGACATTTCTTGGATCATAATTCTGGGGGCTGGGAATCCACGATCAAGGTGACAGCATCTGGTGAGGACCTTCTTGCTTCATCATCACAGGGTGGAAGATGATAGAGCAAGAGTGCAAGAAAGCAAACCCATTCCAGAGAGCCCTTTTCACAAGGGCATCAATCATTCATGAAGTCAAAATCTTCAGAGTCTAAGCAACTCCCACCAGGCCTTGCCTTTCAACACTGTCACATTGGGGATTAAAGTTTCCAACATAGCAGAACTTCAAACCATAGGAGAACTTTAACCTGAATTTGCTCCCAAATGCTGAAGATAAACCTGCATTATCCATCCATGTTTCCTTCTGAACACAGTATGATTCATTTCATCGTTCACAGAAGTCTGATTTGGTGAGAGATCATACACAATGGAGAAGTTCATAGAATCCCACCTTATACCTTTTTGGTGTGTATTTCTTTCTCGTTTCTCTTTCTATAATTTTTTTTTGTCTTTGCAATAGAGGAGGAGATTTAGATAAGATCAGGGGTCAGTATTTTTGTTTACTTTTAGTATTTCACTATTTTGATCACAAAATCCTATTTTAAATGGTATTTTGTATTTTACAGAAGACTTTTTCATATATTGTTTCATTTGACCCCAATCCTATTCTAGCAGTGAAAATGTAGACTATTATTTGTGATCCATAAATAAGATAATTACTCCTGAGACAGATCCTGCAACTAATAAAATAACAGCCAGTATTTTGTGAATACTTAATATGTTTCAGACACTTTCCTGTCTATTCTATAAGCATGAAATATTTTATTACATACATGCACACACACATATATACTCCTATTGTTCTCACTTTATAGATGAGTAAACTGAGGCTATGTGAAGTTAAGTAACATGCCAGTTGTCACAGAAAGTCTGAGTTGCAGAACTGGGGGACTGGGGGATAAGCAAATCCATTTTACCCTAAAGATCATGTTCTTCTCCAACACTGTGTCACCTGCTGGTGTGAAGTTGGAAATATGGTTCAGCACTAAAAGGACTCTGATAGAAGTAAATTGTTGGTCTTCTGGAATGGTAATAGTTGTAGTGTTTCTTAGTGCATTGAAGAAAATCTTGACATTTTAAGTACAAGAGGGAAAGATTGTGTGTTTTGTAGAAAACTAAAATTAACCTTACATTTGAAAAGCAATTTAATATGATCAACCCACCCTTCTAACAATAGTATTTAAGACATAATATCTTCTCTAATGGTGTCACAAACTGCGTGATTAACATGCCGTCAACAGTATGTTGTTGGGATTCAAATAAAAACAGAGCCACTATGTTGCTGCTCTACTTTGAGTTCCCCACTCCGATTGTCAAGCATGTCTTCTAATTTCTTCTCCCGTTTGCCAGTGGAAATTACCAGTGGATTGCCTTCATTGGAGTTTATACTATGATCCTGTAACTTTCTTCTATTTTTAAGTACTAGAAGAGGCCTTTTTCTTTTAGTGGAACAATTGGACTTGGAAACAGAAAACATAAGGGTTCGTGCCCTAGTTCTGCCAATACTAGTTGAGTAATAGGAGAGCTCTTTCATCTTTCTGTAGGTCAAGGTGCCGCTGTGATCACAATTGAACAAATCACAAGTAGCCCAAACAGGCAGAAAGAAGTCACGACACAGCAAGATGCTATAAGTGCTCTTGCTTACCTGGTTTATCTGCGTTGGGCATCAGAATTTTGATTGTAATAGTCAGTGGTCTATATCAAGACCAGAAGTGCTAAAAATAACGTTCCTGAAAAAGATCCTTTACCATCTGACTTTATAATGTTAATCATGTTCTAAAATGAATTTCTATATTGTTCTTACTAAGTAATTAATGAAATAACCCCCACCCCTTACTTCTTTTTCTTGCCAAGAGAATACTTCTGAACTAGCTTAGAATAGACTTTTAAATTGCTTTTTTTTTCCCTACTGTCTCAGTCTGTACTGAAGTATGTTAACGGGCATTTCCGGTTTATATTTTCAACATTTATTCCTCTTTCTACTGATAAGAGGAAGGTGAGTTTGCTTTCAGGGACATATTCCTTTGGGTTGGATGCAAGGTGACCTGTCCAAGGGACCTGTCCTAATCCAGGACCTGTCCTAATCCAGGGAAAGGGCTCATGAGCTAACTTGAGCCACTTAGATTTCTCAACCTACAATTTGATTTCTAAGTTGAGAAACCAAAGAATAAACATGATTGGAGCTGGTTGATCTTCCTGGCGGTACTCCAAAAAGATTACTGAACAGTTCTTGAATATGGATTCCTATAGCTAATTTTTATTAATTTATTTGAGATTTTTTTTCTTGTGGTACTTAGAATTGAAACCAGGAGCATTCTACCTCTGAGTTACACCCCCAGCCTTTTTTATTTGTTATTTTGAAACAGGGTCTCTCTAAGTTGCTGAGAGTCTCACTAAATTGCTGAGGCTAGCCTCAAATCTGAGATCTCCCTGTTTTAGCTTCCCAAGTACTAGGATTACAGGTATGTACCATCACACCTGGCTATTGGAGCTGATATTTAAAAGCATTTCTTTTAGATATATGTTCTACCCTATATACATCCTATGGAGGCCTTTAACTAGCACTGGCTTCAGTTGCCTGCCAAAGATTTGAACTGATGTAAAACACAATTTAATCATTCATTCATATTTTACCTGCAGTTGCATAGACCCTAAAAGTAGCTAACAAAGTGCCCTTTCCATATTTAGGTCTGTCTGCTTCTCTCTGACTTCTATATTTTCTTTTGTTCTTACTGTTCCTTTTGGAAAATAAAAGAATATATTGAATTGTATTGGGTATGTGACTAAAATGAATTCTTACACTGGACAGAAAGAATAGAAACAATTTATTTTCTATTAATCATCTTGCCTTACAACTTACCTGGTTTGATTGTCTATTTGTTTCTTTTTTTTGTAGCTATGGAGGCTACAAAGTACTTAACAAATTACTAGTAAAACTATCTTAAATGTTCATTAATTCTCAGTCACCTTGAGAATTTTGATAAATTATTGAGATATTTAGGCAGAGCCTAAAAGACAACAAGGAACTCTCTGAAAAGGAGACAAGTTGACAGTGTGGCCTTACACTGGTAAAGCTTTGAGCACTATTTGAAGTCTTTTTATCTTTGTTGTGTTTGATGGAGAGGTGGGCTAAACAACTATAGCAGGGCTCTGCAGAGATTTTCCAAACATGCAACACTGAAATAAAGCAATTCTACTTAGAAAAAAAACAAGTTACTGATTTACTGAGAAACATCTTTAATATGAAAAATAACAGTATAAGCCAGACATTTTTTAAAAAATTATGCTGGTTTAATGCATTGGGGATTACAAGAGAGACATCCCAATTCAAATGGAATGCTATACCATAAGTGGAACAGGTATAGAAAGGACTACCAATAAAACACTTTTCTTTTAGTCATGGTTACTTGCCCAAAAAGCCTCAGTAGTCATGGATTCATACTTGAACACAAGTAAATGAACTGAAGTATCCACATATATGCAGTGGTTTTCAAGAGTATGCTTAAAGAATTGTTATTTAAACAATCTAATGTTAATATTCTCAAGCTTAGGAATCTCCATATATCTTCTCCACTAACTCCAAAATGCACCTTATCATTAGCATTTCAGGTAATAAAGATAATGAAGCCAGGTGTGGTGGCGCATGCTTGTAATCCCAGTACTTTGGGAGGCGTAGACCGGAGGATCCAGGTTCGCGGCCAGCCTCAGCTACTTAATGAGACCCTCCGCAACTTAGTGAGACCCGGTTTCAAAATAAAGGATAAAAATAGGGCCGGGGGTGTAGCTCGGATGTAGAATGCCCCTGGGTTCAATCCCTGGTACCACAAAAAAAAAAAAAATAAAGATAATGACATTACTTACTTTTATTATTTTCCCAGTAATCTTCACATATCAGAAGGCTTAAAGCAGAAAATCGTGTTTTAGGAATACACATTTCTTTAGTACTGAATGATTTTTGTTCTGATACAAGATGCCTGAACTTTATTTGTGTTTTCCTATTTTAAATCATTACCATATTAAAGGTGAATATTAGACAACATATTGTTTGTTGAATCTTTCTGAATTCTCTAGAATCTTTCAGAAGAATCCTCTTGCATATAATAATTAAATGCAACTCATTATCAAGGAAGTAAAGACAGGACAATGGTCATAATTTTTTCCATAGTACACCAAAACTACACTGAAATTCTATCTAACGCCAATTAGAATGGCAATCATCAAGAATACAAACAAAAATAAATGCTGGTGAGGATGTGGGGAAATAGAAACTCATACACTGTTGGTGGGATTGCAAATTAGTGCAGGCACTATGGAGAGCAGTGTAGAGGTTCCTCAGAAAACTGGGAATGGAACCAGCATATATGATCCAGATATATCATTTCTGGGTATCTTTCCAAAGGAACTCAAATCAGAATATTATAGTGATACATGCATATTCATGTTTATAGCAGCGCAATTCACAAGAGCCAAATCATGGAATCAGCCTAGTTATCCATCAACAGATGAATGGATTATGAAATTATGGGATATACACACAATGGGATTCTACTCAGCAATAAAGAACAAAATTACATCATTTGCAGGAAAGCAGATGAACCTAGAGAATATTATGCTAAATGAGATTAGCTAGTCACAGAAAGCAAAAGGTCATACATTTTCTCTCATATGTGAACACTAGGGAGAAATCAGGATACAAGAGGGACTCCATATAAAGGAGGAGAAAGAACAGTGGAGCAGTGGAAGGGGTCTAGAGGGAGGGAGGTGTGGCAGGGGAGAATTAATGAAAGAAATACTTCCATTGATGCTATGTACATGTAGGATAGTATCAATGCTAATCTCAATATCATGTATGGGGAAGGGGAGGGAGTGGGGTGGGAGCCAGGGAGAGGCTCACCAAGTGTTGTGTGCATGTATGTTTCTATCACTCTGAACTTCATTTTGATGTGAGATTACAATGTACCAATTAGAGTATATTAAAAAAGACAGAACTATAATCATATTTTCCCCATAATACAAGGTTATATATATATGTACATATATATATACACACACATACATATACATACACATACATACATATACATAAGATCCTTGTTATATAAGTTAACATAGTATAAAAAATAAATAAAAGTGAATCTACTAAAATAGGGACAAAATTTCATAGTGAATATAATAGGGGAGAGATTTTGGCTGAAGAGATTTTTGTCCTGAAAAGTAAAACAAATCATTAAAGTGAATTCATCTTACATTTGAAAAAATATGAGTTACAATTTGAATTAATAATTAAATATTAAAACATAATGCCTTAAGCATTATATATAAATATGTATATAAATATTTATAGGCATGTATGTGTGTTTACATTCAGATGAAACAGTAGTATGATAATATCCCTGCTTGATATTTGAAATCCAAATTTGACTTTTGCAGCAATATCATGAAAAGGATAAAATTTACAAAATATTGTATAGTTTCATCTGTTTTTCCCAGAGTCACTTTTTATGCTTTAAAATTCAAAGCATTATCATTTGAAGCACTTTGCTGATTTTCTTTTCTTCAATTGCTAAATGGTTTAAATCAGTCTGATCTTCATAAGTCAATGAATTTTTCTTTTCATGTGATTCTAGCAGTTATTCCAAGACCACTTACACAATGCTATAGTTTTTTTTTCTTTTGGCAGTATTTAAAATTTTGTATATATTTTTGTTACATATGTATATGCTTTCCAGTTTTACAAGAAAATAGATGACAATGTTATCATGGAGAGCTGGGCTTGTGCTAATATTAAGAGGGATGGATACTTGAATGCTTTTCTTTCCTTTAGCAACTTAGACTGAGTTCAACACTTCACTTACACTAAAAGGCACTCAGGACTCAATTTGGAATTACTTTGAATTATTGATAGATGTCTGAAACTGGTCAAAAGAAAGAAGAGATCTTACGCTGAAACTTCCAGTAATTCTTTACTATCATTGATAAATCTCAATATTAATAAAAGTACAAGTGTCTAGAACACCCTTATCACACCAAAGAACTGAAAAATGAAATAGCCAAATCCTTCCTAATTTCTGTTCCCAACTGCCAGTTGTGTATCTACTTTAATGTATGATTTTTCTTTGGGTAACTCAGCTGTCACTGAAGACCTCTGGCTATGGAACTTCATGATCTGGCTTTTTACCCCTGTGGACATTCATAGCATGGATTGATTTCTAACCACTATCTTGAGTAGGATGAAAGAAGAAAATAAACGAACAAGCTTTCAAAATGTGTGATACAGCTTAGAAAGAACAGCTTTCCATTATATTGATTGTTGGCAAATCCTATGTCTACTAATCACCATTAAATAGTTCCCTTGACTGTTGGAGGAAGGAATGATTTATCTCATACTTTGAATGTTAGTGGTCAGTTGCACAATGAATTGTGTCATGCATTTAGTCCAATAGCTATATTGGATTCTGGCCTAATGAGAGCATTGTAAGTAAAGTGCTAGGTAGTCATAATCTGCCTATATAAATTCCAACCAAGAGGACTGGGGAATAGCATGAGTGTGATATATCATTGTTATTGTCGTCACTTTTTTCTTTCCTAGAAAGGATATAATCTCCCCTGCCCCGTTCCCTTATTTCACACACTTAAACCTAAATTCTTCCTTCTTCCTTTCTCCTGCTCCTTTCTGTGTTTTCTCCCTATCTACTCTTTTGTTTATCTCCTCCACATTTGAATTCCCATTTCTTCATTTATTATTGTTGCTTTAATTATCATTGATTCTCTCCCCAGAGCGGAATCAGGTACCAGGAGGCAGTCACTCGTAGTAAGGTCTAACAATGTAAAGCACTATGTTGAGTACTTTTACATTTATTCCTTCCAACCATCTGCAGGGCAGTCCTCCAGGTGACCTTGCACTAACTCAGTCACTGCTTTCTGGTTGTAGTACCCAAGAGTAACTATAGAATGTGTTGGGAATGCAATATCCTGAGATACAGAGGGACTGGCTGGAACAGCCTTGAATCTGTTCTAGTCATCCACCCCCCCCCCACATCACCAAAATAGAATGTTTTTCAGAATTTTAGTCCAACAAGTCATGTGACAACCTAAGGCATCAAACCCAGGGTATGCTATTTTTTGGGGTCCTTCAGCTGTGGTGCAAGCAATACATGTGCATGCTAGGCTCCACCTGCACTGGGCAGCTTTCTTGAGACTGGAGATTAGCTCACAATACACCCTGGGCTTCTGTTGTCTTTTGCTGCTTATCTGTAAGTAACAGACCTGCTTTATAGAATTTGTTGTATGTGTGGGTGTCTTTACCAGACTCAGACAAGTTTGTACCCAGCGCACAATGTACCTGCTTTACACGACCATAGGATGTGGGTTCTATGATTAGCATCCCCATTTCATACAGGAGAAAATGAAGCACAGAGAACTAGGCCATACAGCCAATAAGTGGCAGGCTGAGATGGTGAATTCCAGCAACGTGGCCACAGAGTCTATGAAATTAATGGCTATGTTACAGATTCTTTCACAAAGGAAAAACATTGCAGTTGCTCTTTCTAAAGATCGTGCAATTTTTAATGATGGTAATGATCAAATGGGAATGCAAACCTTGGGGAATGTTATTTCCCATAAATTTTAGATGTTTAGAAAAGATTGTCAATTGGCTTTCCCGGCTTACTTTGTTCATTGAGAACAGCAGCAAAGTTTACTTTTTTATAAACTTTTATTTATCTTTACTTATTTATTTAATACTAAATGTCTATGTAAACTCTTTATGAGAATCTTCAAAGCAGTCATTCCATTTATGCAGACAAAAATGCAGCTGAGAAATCTAAATATGTATTTAAATGTACTAAAAATGATTATGTTTCCCCAAGTAAGCCTTCCATTATTCCTCTGGAATTTCTCTTTTCTCTGTAATGGCTCTTTTGTTGGTGAGATTTTTCCTGAGTTATTCATTGGCAGCTGCAAAACTGCTTTGTCAAGTTAAAAACAAAATCTGTATTTTTCAAGATACATATTTGTTAAACATGAGGTGATTTATTTAGTTGCCTGTTTCTAATTGTTCTCAAGAAAATATAACTTTAGGAATATATTTTTAACTGAAATGACTGTTAAGCATTCCTTATATTCTTCCATGTTTAGGATTCCATTCCCTCGTTTCTAAAATATCCTCTGCAATTAAACATTGACAAAATGGACTCACTTTGTATTTTTTTGTTCTGTTCTCTTTGTATATGTCTTCACATAATTCTCCAATGACTAGAAGAAATAAAATAAAATGAAGATTATCAATTGCATGAGAGTTAAGAGCTCATCATAGTGGTTCAACCTTCAACATGGCGTTCACCAAACTTTGCAGCCCTGCTGTATCCTATTCCAATTTCTATCTCTTCTAAAAATAAGTCTTCATACTTTAGTATCCACTATTACCTTCTCAGTGCTAATGTAGAATGAGGAGAGTAAAAGAAAATTTTAAAAGTGGTTATTTACCAGTACTTGGGAGGCTGAGACAGGAGGATCGCAGGTTCACGGCCAGCCTCAGCTACATAGTGAGACCCTGTTTCAAAATAAAGAATAAAAAATAGGGCTGGGGGTATAGCTCGGCGGTAGAATGCTCCTGGTTTCAATGCCCAGTACCACAAAAAAGTAAATATTTAATGCAGGATGAATACATTTATGAATGAATGAATAAAAATATAAAATACCACATTATTGGCTATACTGCTTTTGGTAAAGGAGCTTGTACCAGAGTTTCTTGTTTCCTCTCTTTCTCTCTCTCTCATCCTTCAGATTGTAGCTTGAACAATCTTTATACAGTAAAATATATGTAATTTGACCATATTTAATAGTTATTACCAATACATTTGTATATTTTGATCATATTCTGTATTTAAAATTCAAATACAGCCGGGCGTGGTGGCGCACGCTTGTAATCCCAGTACTTTGGGAGGCGGAGACCGGAGGATCCGGGTTCGCGGCCAGCCTCAGCTCTTTCTCTCTCTCTGTCTCTTTCTCTCCCTCTCTCACCTTAGTGAGGCCCTCCGCAACTTCGTGAGACCCGGCTTCAAAATAAAGTATAAAATGTAGGGCTGGGGGCGTAGCGCGGAGATAGAACGCCCCTGTGTTCAATCCCTGGTACCGCAAAAAAATAAATAAATAAAATAAAATAAAATAAAATAAAATAAAATAAAATTCAAATACAAAACTGAATCAGTATAGTTATAAGATTGTTGAGAGAGCAACATATATTTGACATAAATAAAGACATGTTAAATAGTATCTAAGAAGATTTGGTCCAATATCTGTCTCTGTGATAGGCTCAGAGATGTGCACAATTCTAAACAGTCAATGGAATCTCAAAAATAATTACTACCTTCTTGCCACACATCTTTGTCAAGTTTTAGGGTGTTTTGAAGGAGATGCATTTGTGTTGCAGCCTGAAATAATTAAGGGGAAAAATAAAAACATACTGAACACTAGGAAAAGTCTGTCCCTAATCTAGAATCATAAGTAATCTTAGTCTATTCCACCCTCAGTTTGTACCCAAAGGCAACCTGTACCCAAAGACAGTAGAAGCAGATGATTTATTGGGTATAGAGGGAAGGTGGGGAAAAGGAGTATGTTCAGTGGGTCAAAGATAATAGTATAATGTGGTTTATCTGTCCTGGGTCACGGATTTTAGATGATCAGGGGGTGTGTGACTGCTCTGTATATGTGCATTAAGATTTGTTGAGTTGAGGAATATGCTGGAACAGCCTGAGTATCTAGACCATCACCACAACCACAATGACAGTTTCTCAGGGCCTTAAATACATCTAAACAGGTCTCCATGTCTTATCTAGGCTATGTGTCCAGATCCAGAGCGTGACTGGATTTGCTGAGTCTGTCTGTAAATGTTAGCCTGGCCAATCTCTAGATTGATTGGAGTACGGACATATACATATTTTTCTTAAATACTTCTGAATATCTGGCTGAAATCCTACCCTTCTTGTCAGAATAAAACTTTAAGATAGTCCATGCCAGGATAGCGATAGAGGTAATTATGTAGGGGAGGAAATTTAAGCAGCCCTCTTGACCCTTTCAGTTAGCCCTTCTAGAAATTCAATAGGGGTAAATCTGACCCTGTGACCTAAGGCTGGGGACAGGAAATAGGACCAGACAAGTGTGAAATCACAGCCATGCCTCAGGCCTTAGGTGATCTGTGTGGTGGGACATCTCTTCACCCTTCTCAAACCCTCCTCCTCTCTCTGATCCTTGGGGAACCAGATATACAGATGTGATCCACTTAACTTCTGCAATGCCAACATCTACCCTCTTGCACCAGCTTCCTTGGTACTGAAACTGATGTGACTAAGCTGGAGTCAGCTAACCTGTGTCTAGCCCCTGCTCAGTATTTCACTAAGTAAACTGTTTCTTTACATTTTGACAAAGGAAAAAAAATGCCTTTAGTAAATTTTCTCTTCTTTAAAGTGTGTGGAGAATAGAAATTATAGATAAATTGTAGTTGGAATGTTTTCTAGATCTCCTGTACTCCTGGATATCTTTATGTTGCTGAGCTGCTGCCACTGAGGAGGTAATACAGGTGGCGCCAGTCTCTGTCTTATTCCTAATAGAAAGAGCTTACCTAGGAGTTTATTCCCCAAGAAGTAAAGACCCCATGGGACAGCATCCAAGAACCCTGGGAACGAATATTGGAACACTTAAGATTCTACAGGTAACCTGGAATAGTGATGGGAGGTTGACATATATATATTTGGATTTTGCGCTTATGGCACATGAAGAACTAAGGAGAAGCTGAAAATATGGCCTGAATTTAATCTTCAAAGCTGAAACGATGGGCTGGATTTGATCTTTAAGTCAGGGGGTGTTGGAAGGAACTAAGAGCTTTTTGTTTGGTGACAACTGGAGAATGACATCTTGATGGCTTGTATTGGCCAACTCACGATAGAGACGTTTGCACTTACTAATTCACTGAAGGCTCTGTACAAGCTGGAGCTGAGCCCCAATATAGAAATATGAACATAACAGGCCACTTAACAGAGATCCAGTAGCCAGAGAGAGAAAGAATTAGTAGAATACCTCAACTAGGTGGCTTCTGTTGAAGCTGCTATTAGAGGAATATGAAAACTTGAACCAAGTAAAAAATATGATACTTGTGGGGAGCAGGGATCACAATATATTCATGTACCCCACTATTTAACTAGTTCTAGGCAATGGATCATAAATAATAATTATATTTGTGATTTCTAGGCTAAGACAATGGCAAGCTGAGGAGCTATTTCCATCTTCCTCCTTTCCTGTCACAGGGATCTCAAATGCCACTTATTTCTGCTGTTGAAGTATAAAGTCTAGGAAGATCACCTGGTCTATATTGAATTGCAACAAGTATAAGGAAAAAAAAATAAAAAAATGTCTATTGTACTAAGTCATTGAGATATCTGAGTGTGTAATCATAACGTAGCCTAAGCAAATGCTGACATTCTCTCATTGCATTTGGGCAGACTTAGTAGTGAGTCTATTCTCTTACTCCAAGTCACTTGAGCACCAGGAAATAATATTCATAAGTGATTGAGGGATTTTAGTTTTTAGGACAAAAGGCAATGCTCCTACTCTGGAAGGCAGGTTTCAGGGTATTGCTTCTCAAACCTTATGTACATATGAATTATCTAGGAATCTTGTTCAAACTCAGATTCTGCTTCAATACCTTTTGGGTATACTTAAAGATTCTGCATTTCTAGCAGTCTTCCAGGAGTGCTAATGTTGCTGGACAATGGGTGACACTTGAAAGAGTTTTTGAAGGCACATAGAAAGGTGTTCTTACTTCTCCCGTCAAAAACTTGACAAGTGGTCCGGACTTTAAGCGGAACTGTTACAATCAGGTGGCTAAGCTTGGGCTTGTACCACTGAAATTAATCTACCTGTGGATGATTGCCCTCATTGTGGAAACAATTCATCACTTCCTCTTCTCCTCTTCCTCCTCTCTTTCTTTCTTTGAACAGCTTTAGTGGTAGGAAGAAGTTGGAGCAGCATGCAGGGCTGTCTGCTGTCTGTGTTTGGAGCAGAGCATACCTCTGTTTGCCCTGTCTGCATGCTAGTCTTAACACACGAATAGCACAGGCCCTGAGAAGTCCTCCAGGATAACAACCATGGAGTCAAATATTTGACCTGAAGTTTTACTTATGTTTAGAAATTCTAGGAACCCAATCCAATATACTCAGCTGTTTAGCCATGGTCAATGAAGTACTATTAACTCTGTATGAATGGCTGTGAAGTTTGGGGGAAT
>PVJS01007516.1:0-55807 GCA_004027185.1 Glis glis | reverse complement strand
AAACCGGGTCTCACGAAGTTGCGGAGGGCCTCACTAGGTAGAGAGAGAGAGAGAGAGACAGGGAGAGAGAGAGAGAAAGAGAGAAAGAGCTGAGACTGGCCGCGAACCCGGATCCTCCGGTCTCCGCCTCCCAAAGTACTAGGATTACAAGTGTGTGCCACCACGCCCGGCAAAAATGATATTTAATTGTTGTGTTTCTATTAATTTATTGTACTAATAGTGAATCATAAAACATTAATGTGAATTATTAATCTTTTGTGAATCATCAGTTCATTATGTCCTTGATCATCTATTTTCCTATTATCAATTTTAAAAAGCATATTTTATTCTAATATATATTAAATCTATTTTTATCTGTCATGGTTAGTTCAAATATTTACCTGGATTATTACTTGTTTTTTAACTTTGGATATTGTTTCTTAATTGTATAAAATTTATAATTGAAGCCAAGTGTGGTGGTGCACACCTATAATCCCAGTACTTGGGGAGGCTGAGACAGGAGGATCACAGGTTCAAGGCCAGCCTCGGCAACTTAGCAAGAAGCTTAGCAACTTAGGGAGACCCTGTTTCAAAATAAAAAATAAAAAAAGCTGGGGGTATAGCTCAGAGGTGGATCACTGTTGGGTCTGATCACCAGTGCCAAAAAAGAAAAAATTATAATTGAGAGAGTCAAATTTTTATGTAGTCAATTTTACAGTTCTGGTTTTTATGTCATAATTGGCTTAGAAAAATATTATTTTTCTTTTTGTTATTAGTTTTGTGATTCATGAGTGGTTGACTTCTATATGAGAATAGAGATAAAAATCAAGATTTAAAAAAATGCTTAAAAAGTATCCCAATATTCCTTATTTTTAAAAAACTCACTCTTTTGCTTAGTATGCTAAAACATCCTTCTCATTATATATACATGGTTATCATTTTGCAGTATCTCTTCAATTTAACTGGCCTGTCTCATTATTGTGGTAAACATCAGCTTTAATTACTACAGCTTTTTGATATGTCTTGATAGGTAGGGAAGAAAGAACCTTCATTAAATGTAAAGAACATTTCTAGTTCTTCTAATATATCCTTCTAGATGAAATATTTAGTCAAGTTCCAGAAGATTCCTTAGACTCTTAAGTAAACAAATAAGTGAATTAAGTAGAATTAATTAATTTTTGCCCTCTGTGACTTTGTGATGTCTCAGTGCTGCTGTAGTGAACTACACTTCCCAGAATCCCCTTTCCTGTATGTTTCCATTGAGAGTGGGCCACAGACTCTTCCATGAAGGTGAAGATTTGGGGGTGGAGGTGAAGCAGCAGCCATTTTGTAGTTTGCATACTTTGTCAAGAATCTGCTGGCTCCTTTGTTGATGTAAAGAAGCAGCTGGCCCTACAACTATGGCACTATCTCTTGGGGGTTTGTGACTCCTGAGCCAAGTGTGTGTGATTCCTGGGCCATGATGAAGGTCCCTACTTTCTGCAGGATACCACAACATCATGATCTGAAGCAGCACTGGGACTAGGGGAGGAGAGCAAAGCACCTACAGCATGAAAGCTAAGGGGCATGCACAGATTTGCATAAGTACCATCCTCTTCTTGCACAAAGCTGAGGGTGTGGGCCAGCTTGATTCCACTGTAGGAACTCGGCCCACCTCACCTAGCTCTAGAATTATGTGATACAATGAGAACTGACACAGGCCTTTGTTATTTCCAGTGAACTCCAGAATTTGCTTCTAGGCTCCAGCTCATTTTCTGTTTTGTCCCACCCTCTGTTCGTCCTTCTGTCTCAACTGCCTGCCCTATGGATTTCAAGCTCAAGCATCAGACACAGAGACAACAGCTTTATATAGAGATTACTTCACTCCCACAATTGCATAAGGTTAAATTACTATAACAAATTCCTTCACACCTCTCCCTCCCCCTTCTCTCTCGGAAACTAATTATGGCAGAGAAAGTTGAATATGCCTTTAAGAATAAGGAAAAATAGCAGGCTTGGTGGCACATGCCTATAATCCCAGTACTTGGGAGGATAAGACAGGAGGATCACAGGTTTGAGGACAGCCTCAGCAACTTAGTGAGACCCTGTTTGAAAATAAAAAATAAAATAGAGGTGGGGGTGTAGCTTGGTTGTAGAATGCCCCTGGGTTCAATCCCCAGTAACACACACACACACACACACACACACACACACACACACACACACACAAATCAGGAAAAATAGATGATCAGTGATAAAAGAAACCAATAGTTCACAAAATAACTAAAATTAAAATTAAAATTAATATATATTTATTGGTACTGGGAATTGAACACAGGGGCATTTTACCTCTGTCAAGGCTGTGTCTAGGGCTGAGGGTGTAGCTCAGAGGTAGAATGCCCCTGGGTTCAATCCCCAGTACCACACACACAAAAAAAAATTAATAAAAATCAGTTACAATGAAAAGGAAAGGTGGCAAGAACAGGACATGATTATTTTTAACTTAATTTTTGTAAATTTGGGTCCTTTGTCTATATTGATACATTTTTTTCTATACTTACATGCCTGTCTATGAGATGTATTAGTACCACCTGAAATTGCCATCATTTGGCCATTTGGACTAACAAAAATGGCAATTTCATATGGTCCAACTAATAAATATGCATTTGTCTCTATCCATGTAAGAAACAACGGGTATAAACAAGTAACCATGAAAGCTACAAACACCAGAAACTATACAAAGAACTCTAAGGAATGATTCACTCTAGAAGTCACCCAAAATAAGCAGTTAGAAAGCAGGGGAAATAGTGAGAGACCTAACAATGGACCAGCCCAGTGTCCTGAGAGGAGAACTCACAGCACAAAACTCTCCTCCTTTGGATGGCTCTGTGATTCATAATGAAAAAGTGAGACTGCCCAAAAAGTAAACAGTGAGCAAGGAGGAAAATCGGTAAGAAATGCTGGATGAGAATGAAGAGAGAAGCATCATCAGACGTCAAGTCAAGTGAGATCTGGTTTAGAGTGTCCTGTACAAGTAGCAAGTGACCATGGACTGTAACAGGCTTCAATCGGAGATAAGAACCAGGTCCTTGCAGGAGAACGGCCCCGCCATGATGCCTGGGTGACCTTGCACCTCTCTCCATAAGTCATGTAAGCAAGACCTAACTGCAATCTGCCCAGTCTTGGCAGAACATCCTGCAATTTCTCATAGAGCAAAAGGAAGTAAGCCTGGTAAGGAGTCGGTGGAGAGTTTCTTATCCCTAGCTGCTGGGAGATTGCTACAGTGCTGTTTCTCATCCATCTCCTTAGTTCAGCTGAGAACAAGGCTTACATCTTGGCCCTCCCCTAGGGTACAGCTGCAGGCTTCTGCATAAGTATAATACTGGCTGAAATTGAGAGTTGTCTCCCCTGTCACAGGACAGCCCGCCACTCACACTGTATGTCGTCTGGCCTATCTGGTTTGGTGCCATCTTGGGGTAGAGGGGTTGCAATGGGCTGACAATACGCTGCTTGCTTTTGCTGTCTGAATCCGATTGGCCTCATTACTCTTTACCAGCTGGAGCTATGGAGATGTGTGGCGAGCCAAGCTGACAGGTGCAGTAGCAGTACTTGTGGTCCTGTTAGCCACTCTGTGGCCACTTTGGGAATGCTTGACTGCTTGATGGTCCTCTGTCCTTATTTAGAATCAATTGTTCTGTAGCTCAGAAATGAACATTTTAGCCAGCCTGAAACATTATCCTTTTTATTTTAGATCTGGCATGATTAACAACACCTTGTAGAGAAAGAAGTCCAAAGTAATAAGGAGATTTTTAAAAACCATCATTTTACTACTTTGAAACAGCATAAATGAAACAATAAATGTTTATCATGGTAATAATTTGTGTATATGTTTAAGGTAGCAGAAGCACTTAAGAAACTCAACATATGTTTTTTCTAATATTTAGGATGCATGTTTGAAATTCATAGATACATGTTTAAGAGAAATTTATTCATAAAATTAATAGATTATGATTTAATGTTGGTTTGTCAGGTGCATAAGTAATGTATAATTTAAATGTTTAAATTATTAAAATATAACAGATTTATAAATTATTAATTTAAAAATCAAAATACTTTGCTGGGTACAGTGGGTGCATGCCTGTAATCCCAGTACTTGGCAGGCTGAGACAGGAAGATCACAGGTTCAAGACAAGCCTCAGCAACTTAGCAAGACCTTCAGCAACTTAGTGAGATCCTATTTCAAAATAAAAAAAAATGGCTGGGAGCATAGTACAGTGGTAAAACACTCCTGGGTTCAATCCCCAGTGCCACACACACACACACACACACACACACACACACAAACACACTTAAAATACTTAAAATTAATACTGAGTAGCGTCCGTGCATGTGTGTGTGTGTGTGTGTGTGTGTGTGTGTGTGTGTGGCACTGGGGATCTACACCCCAGACCTATTTTATTTTTTATTTTGAAATAGGGCCTCACTAAGTTGCTGAAGCTGACCGCAAACCTGCAATCCTCTTGTCTCAGCCTTCCAAATACTGGGATTACAAATGTGTGCTGCCATGCCTGGCTCTGAGTGTACTTTTCTGCACACATAAAAAGCCCAGCCATTAAGATCCCCGCTGCATCACTCTGGTCTATCAATCTCCTGACAGAAGGTGGAATGCGTTGATCTTGCTAACTTACACTGCCCATCGTCTCCTTCATGCTCTCGCACTTCTCCCTGGCTTGGAGGCCACATTCCATCACTATAATTGCTCCTTTGCAAACATGTTCCATTTCTTTGTTTGCATCCTACCCCAACTAAACTGGCAAAACAGGACCAGGATTAACCCAAGTATTTTCCTTCTCCATTGCTTACCTACGCTAGAGTAGTCATACTTTAAACTTATGACCAAAATTCTAAAGTGGGCCTTTGGCATTGTTCAGCAATCCTAGAAAGTTCACCTTCTCTCTGAGACAACAACTTTATACTTTCTTCTTTGTTTCAAATCTTCAAGATCTTCTCCATTCTCCATTCCAGCCAACGACCTTGCATTCCATTTCACTGAGAAATTTGGAAGCAATCTGAAGAAAAAGACCTCATCTTCCCACCAGCAAACCTATAACCTATGCATGTATTTCTCCTATCATTAGGGAAGGCCACTCCCTATTTATGTAGTGAATTATATCCTTTCTTAAATGTTGTAGGACTTCTCCTGCAATTACCTGCTTTTTTCTCCTACACTTACCTGATGCTCTTTCTCTAGCACAATAAAAATGCACCAGTTTTTCACATTAAAAAATATCTTTATTGAGTTCAAAACCTTCTCTAAACTTCATTATTTTTTTTTCCTGATCTGTTTCTCAGCAAAACTCCTCATGGGTTTGTTTTTTGTTGTTGTTGTTGTTGTTGTTGTTGTGTTTTTGTTTTTGTTTTTGTTTTGTTTTTTTGCGGTACCGGGGATTGAACGCAGGGGCGTTCTACCTCCGCGCTACACCCCCGGCCCTATTTTTTAATACTTTATTTTGAAACCAGGTCTCACGAAGTTGCGGAGGGCCTCACTGAGAGAGAGAGAAAGAGACAGGGGACAGGGAGAGAGAGAGAGAGAGAGACAGAGAGACAGAGAGAGAGAGAGAGAGCGCAAGCTGAGGCTGGCCGTGAACCCGGATCCTCTGGTCTCCGCCTCCCAAAGTACTGGGATTACAAGCATGCGCCACCACGCCTGGCTGGTTTTTTTTTTTATATTAGCAATGTTTCCTCCTTTTGTGTGTACATGTGTGTGTTTGGTACTGGGAATTGAATCCAGGGTCATTCTACCTCAAAGCTACACCTCCAGCCCTTTTTTTGTTGTTGTTGTTTTGAAACAGGATCTTACTAGGTTGCTGAGTGTCTTGCTAAGTTGCTGAGGCTGATCTCAAACCTGTGATCCTTCTGTCTCAGCCTCTCAAATACTGGGATTACAGGCATGTACCACCACACCTGGCCGTTTCCTTTTTGAAATTCCTTCTTTTCATTTACCTACTCCAAATCACTTCCTTAAAAGAGATCATGTCAGCGTTCACTGGGATTTTGGGGAAACTCCCCTATGAGAGTGCTTTTGAGCAGCCCTCTCTCTCTTCCCCTCAGTGTTACCGGTGAGAAACTACACCTGCTAAATCTCTCTTGCCTCAAAAGCTTTCGGTGACTTCCCATTACTTACAGAAAAGAGTCGGAAACCACAGTGACACATACTAAACCTCTACAGCCTGGTTATATCTGCTCTTTCTGCCTTTTTAATTCATTTGCTCATTAATTAATTAATTAATTAAATACTCATTGAACACCTATTTAGTGAGAGGCACTTTTCTAAGCATTAGGCATACAACAATGAACAGAACAGCCAAAATCTCTAACCTAATAATGGAGCTAACGTGCCAGTTTGCAGAGTTAGACGGTTGTTATGGACAAAATTGTGGCTCCTCAAAGTTTGTACGTTGCAGTCCTAATTCCCAATGTGACTATATTGGAAGATAGGGCCATTAGGGAGGTAATTAAGATTAAATGAGGGCATAAGAGTGGAGCCCCAATCTGATAGGACTGGTGCCCTTAGAGAAAGAGACACCACAAGCATGCACAAAGGCCAGATGAGGACACAGTGACAAGGTAGCCATCTGCGAGCCAAGCAGAGAATCCTCATCGGCCACCACCCTGCTGGAACCTCACTCCTAAACTGTCAGTCTCTAGAATGGTGAGAAAACGCATTTCAGCTGTTTTAGCTGCTTAGTCTGTGGTATTTTGTTATGATAGCCCCAGACAACTAATATAATAATCAACAAAATAAGAAAACATAACATACATAGAATAATCACAAGTTCTTAGAAGAAAAATAAAGTAGGGAGGAGGTACAGGGTATGTGGGAGAGACAAGGCAAGTTTAAAGTGAGTGGTTCACAAAAAGTCCCCATTGTAAGTCAGGCATTGTAAGGCTAGCACCTGTAGTCCCAGCTACTCAGTGTACTGGGACAGGAGGATCCCTGGAGTCCAGAAGTTCAAGACCAGCCTGGGCAACATAGTAAGATCCCCATCTCAAAAAAAGGGCAGCGGAGCTCATTAAGAATGTGATATTTTAGTTCATACCTTCTGGTATAGTGGGGATGCCAAATTCATGTGGAGAAGGGGCATCACTTACTGGACCCGCTTAAATTTCTAACACCAACAATTTCACACATACAAAGGGTAGGAGCACAAAAGCTATGACTACTCTAATTGAAGTAGATTAAGGTATAAATTCACTCGAAAGTATAATAATTCTATTTTTATTACTTTTACATTTATCCTGAAATATTTGCATATGTATATCTGTTTGACTATTACAGCCACATCTTTAAAATTCATCCACAAAAAGTAAACTATAGGTAGAATGAAATTAACATAGGTTGTGAGCTACAAAAGTACCTCAGGCTTCCTATTTTATTACTAGTATTAAAAGTGAATGTATTTCCTTCTGCATATTTTAAATTATTTTAACACCACCCATCTCTAGGATCTATTTGCCTGGATGATTATACATTAAAATTAAGCCTGAAGTATAAACCAGATTGAACAATTTTAATCTTCTAGGCAAAGAATCGAGTTGTTTGGCATCTCACACAAGTCATCAAAAAATAGAAAGCCAGCTGTTTAATGAGGATTTGCTATTTTTTTTAATAATTAGATGCCAAACTGTTACCCCCCTACATACACAACTAGAAAGCTCTGCTCCCAATAAGGGGATATCACACGCCAACCAACATCAATGGGAATGCCATAAATATTGCTTTTTTTCTATCATCCCTTCTCATTTGTCACAATTTAGTGGTTTCAGTAATGGAAAATCATGCTTGAGCAAAGAGAGCTATTTACAAATGCAAATGAGCCTCCAAAAATAAGCTTCACTAAAAAAATCCTACGACTTCTCTGAGAGAAGTTATATTAACCATTTGACTTGTGCTCACTGATTATATTCTAATACCTAAAAATATAAAATGTAAGTTCTCTTGGCATAACTTGTGCTCAGTTTTAATAACTTTTTTGTTCATTGCATACCAATTGCTTATAGACTACAATAGCAGATACAGAAATTTTCAGTCAAGTTTTAACATCAATCATTATGTATTTAAGTATTTTCTTATATCAAGACAGTAGAATAGTATAAAAATAACTATAGTATCTTTTCCAAGTGGTCACAAAAGTGAATGAATTTGACGCTAAATTCAGAGACCCCATATATGTGGTATGGGAATATGAATTCAGCATTTGGAAAGACTAAATTATTAAACTAAATAATAAACCAATCAAAAGCACTCATTCTTTTCAACAGAGAAGACCTCTGGTTGAATCCAAGTTGATAACAGTATTCTGATCTTTGAATTAAAATTAAGACACACTTAATGGTAGAAATGGCTATCATTTATTGAGCCTGGTATTCACCATGTGTTTTTAAGTAATTTAATTCCTATAATAACATTGAGGTAGATTGCATTATTCCTATTATTATTACTAGCATTATTATTATTATTACTGTACTAGAGCTTGAATTCAGGGGCATTCTATCTTTGAGCTACACCCCCAGCCCTTTTCTTATTTTTTTGTTTTTGAAACAGGGTCTTGCTAGGTTGCTGAGAGTCTTGTTAAATTGCTGAGGCTGTCCTCAAACCTGTAATCCTCCTGTATCAGCCTCCCACATACTGGGATGACAGGTGTGCACCACCACACCTGGCTACATTATTCCAATTTTACAAATGTGAACTGAGTCTCAGAGAGCTTAAGTAACTAAGACCATACAGCTTGTCAGTAGCAGAACTGAGATTTAAACTTAGGAATGTCTTTCTGCAATGCTGTCCTTTCTCTATACAGTATGAAGTATTTCAGACAAGGATCCATTTATGCCAGTCATCATTTGCTAACAGATTGGCCAAGTGTGGAGCAGTCCTTGACAGTGGTTTTTAGAGCATGGCCCAGCTATTAAGTCTCAGGAAGGACCTTTAGGACCTTTTTCTTCATTAGTATTATGAGCTAAGTAATTGGACTAACTTGTCAAAGTTATCCCTAACGGCAAGGTAAATTTGACATGGAGCCATAAATTCAACTTAGTTTTCTACAAATATCCTAAGTATCTAAAACACGTATGGCCACATCAATGCACTAAGCTGTCTATACAAGCTGCAGAGTTTGCCAGTCTTGTAAAGATATTGTTTACTACCAACACTTCATGCATGAAGAAGAAAATTAAGTGGCAAGAAGACAAGTAATTTAGGGCCTCCAAACCCAAAGTGTTTCACAATAATTTCTTGAAATTAATAAAGATTATGACATTTTATTCCATTTAGACTTCTCTCCCCCTAGTTTTTACTTCCACAAACAGTGCTAGAATGAATGTCCTTGTCCATATATTAAAATAGTAAGAAGTACTGTGGATAATTTCCTAGACGTAGACTGGCTGGGACCAAGGACATGAACATGTCAAAGTTTGAAAGATTCTGAGAATGTCTGTATACATGTATTTCCCAATTCAGCCATGGCTTATAATCTGAAGCTCCAAATAATTATTGAGTAAGAATCACAAATAATGTGTTCGTAATAGAAATATTTTATTAAGAGTAAAACAATAAAAATAATAATAAACCTGAGTGTTACAGGAATTTAGAAATTTAGAAATGACTGAACATTCAAACTAAGAACTGCTGGGAAATTCCAGAAAGAATCAAGAGTTTGAGGCCGTGAACAGCACTATTCGTCATGTAATCTTAACACTCCCCTTTCATCTGGTTGTCCACCTGTCCTACGAGTTGAGAGGGAGTGGACTCGGGTTACAAATCCCTGAGTTCTAAAGATACTAAGCATGCTAAACTTTCATCACAGATTCATGTAATCCATCTCCATTAGGGAGAGTAATGCACACTGATAGCAGCGCAAACGTCAACAATCTGCACTCAGGAACTCAATCAGGGGCTTCAACGAAGCCAGTTTCTCAGAATCCTTCAGACTTGGACGTGTGGGCATCCTTCAACCTGACAGTTCCACTTCTAGGAAATTCTCCCACAGTACTACTTACTACTCAAGCATATGGACAAGGACATTTGTTGTAGCGTTGTTTGTAAAAGCAAAATAAAAACTAGCCCCATAAAGAAGCATTAAATTATCACCATGAGGCCAGTCATCAAAAAAGATAAGGTAACAATTTTGTACTGATGTTTAACGCTCTCCAAGATAAATTGTAGGGTTAAGAATAAGCAAGATAAAGGATAATATGTACAGTGTGATATAACTTATTTTAAAATACCTAAATTAATGTATATGTATATAGATGCTTACAAAAATGGCTAGAAAAAGGCATATAAGTTTTTGGCATTACCTCTTGGGAAGGGGAGAAACTGGAAAGAAAAGTATGAAGAGAAGCATTTTTATTTTCTGAATATTATATGTTGTTTGGATATCTTATAATGAAAATAGACTCCTATGTCACTCATGTAATAAAATACAGGAAATTCAGTTACTAGAACATTTCTTTTTAATTTCCCAGATTCATTAAGTATTAAAGGATATATATGCTTATGTGATGTATATGTGTATAGATAACATTTTTTTGGCTGTACTTGGTATCCAACCTGGAGCCTCACACATGCTAGGAAATTTATTTTTTATTTTTTTTTTTTTTGCGGTACCAGGGATTGAACCCAGGGGCGTTCTACCTCCGCGCTACACCCCCGGCCCTATTTTTTATACTTTATTTTGAAACCGGGTCTCACGAAGTTGCAGAGGGCCTCACGAAAGAGAGAGAGAGAGAGAGAGAGAGAGAGAGAGAGAGAGACAGGGAGAGAGAGAGAGACAGGGAGAGAGAGAGAGAGAGAGCTGAGGCTGGCCGCGAACCCGGATCATCCGGTCTCTGCCTCTCAAAGTACTGGGATTACAAGCATGTGCCACCACGCCCAGCTAGGAAAATATTTTACCAATGAGCTAGACCACGAACCCTAGATGACAATTTTTAATTAACTCTTTTCTCTAAAATATATTTTTAATTGTAATAGTACTCTATCTTTAAATATAAATTAATTTGAAAATTCTTCTTGGAATCATGTGGAAATTAAAAATGTATTTAACCAAACAACCCAAGCCAATCCAGACACTGATATCAGAGGACACGTTATTAAATATATAATCTCGTGACTAAAGTATTCATTTTAATTTAAAAATTTTAAAGCCAATACAGAGAAAGCTAAAGAGTAGTACACATCAATAGGATACAATGTGATGTTTCAATATATAATATAATATGATATAATATCCACTGTATAATGTTTAAATCAAATTAAACATCTATCTCCTCAAACATCTATTATTTCTTCATGGTAATGACATTCAAAATATATTTTTAGTTTTTTGAGATATGCAGTATATAATCATTTTTAGTCATCCTATTGTACAATACTACATCAGAGCTTCTTACCCCTAACTCCTACACAGTACCCATTGATCAACCTTTCCTCATTCCTACCCCACCCTCACCTCTCCCCAGCCTCTGGTAACCACCATTTCATTCTTAACTTCTAAGAGATCAACGTTTTTAGATTCCACATATGAGTGAGATTATGAGGTACTTGTCTTTCTGTGCCTGTCTTATTCAACATCATTATCTTCAGTTCCAACCATGTTGTTAAAATGACAGGATATCATTCTTTTTATGGCCAAGTAGTATTCCATTATGTGTATGTACCACATTTTTTTTATCCATTCATCAGATGATGGACACTTAGGTTGATTCCATATCTTGGCCAATCATGAATAGTGCTGCAGTAAATACAGGAGTGCAGATGTCTCTTTTACATACCGATTTCACTTCTTTTAGATATATACCCAGCAGTGAGACTACTTGATCATATGGTAGTTCTATTTTTTAATTTTTTGAGGATACTCCACACTGTTTTCCATAATGGTTTATTAACTTATGTTTCTATCAACAGTATAAGGATTCTCTTTTCTGCACATCCTTGCCAGCATGTTTTATCTTTTGTCTTTTTGATAATAGCCATTCTAACTAGTGAGTGAGCAAATACCTCATTGTGGTTTTGATTTACAATTCCCTGATGATTAGTGGTGTTGAGGATTTTTTTCATGTACCTGCTGGCCATTTGTATCTCTTCTTTTGAGAAATGTTTAAGTCTTTTGCTCATTTTAAAGTCAGTTTGTTTGTTTGTTTGTTTGTTTGTTTGCTTATTTTGTTGTTTAGTTGTTTGAGTTCTTTACATAATCTGAATGTTAACTCCTTGCCAGTTGTACAGTTTGGAAATATTTTCTCCTGTTCTCCAGGTTTTTTCTTCACTTTGATGAATATTTCCTCTGTTGTGTAAAAGCTGTTTAGTTGAATGTCACACCATTTTTCTAATTTTTTTTGTTTCCTATGCTTTGAGAGTCTTTTGTTTCAAACTATCCTTGCCAATTCAAATGACCTGAAGAATATATTCTGTTTTCTTCTAATAATTTCATTGTTTTAGGTCTTACACTTAAGTCTTTAATCCCTTATGAGTTAATTTTCCTAATTAGTGAGTGACAGGAGTCCAGTTTCATTCATCTGCATGTGGATGACTAATTTTCCCAGGGCCATTTATTAAAAACATTGTTCTCTCTTCAGTTTTCTTAGCATCTTTGCTGAAAATCAGTTGGCTATACATGTGCAGGATTATTTCTGAACACTCAATTCTGATCCATTGGGCTGTGTGACTATTTTTATGCTAATGCTTTACTGTTTTGATTACAGCATCATCATAGTATATTTGGAAATAAAATAGTGTTATACTGTCCTTTTGGGGGGCCACTGAAGATTAAACCCAGGGCATTCTACCTCCAAGCTACACCCCCAGTCCTATTTTATTTTTTTAGTTTGAAACGGAGTCTTGGTAAGTTGCTAAGGGCCTCCCTAAGTTGCTAAGGCTGGTCTTGAACCTGCAATCCTCCTATCTCAGCCTCTCAAGTACTGGAATTATAGGTATGCATATGCCACCATGCCTGGCTATACTGTTCTTTTTGCTCAAGATTGCTTTGGCTATTCAGGGTCTTTTGTGCTCCCATATGAATTTTAAGATTGTTTCTAGTTCTGGGAAGAATGTCTTTGATATTTTGATGATGATTTTATTGAATCTGTAAGTTGCTTTAGAAAATATGGATATTTAAACAATATTAAATTCTTTCAACACCATAGTGATACATGTATATTCATGTCTATAGCAGCATAATTCACAATAGCCAAATTATGGAACCCATCCAGTTGTGGGTCAATAGATGAATGGATAAAGAAAATGTGGTATATACACACAATGGAATTCTACTCAGCTATAAAGAACTAAATTATTTTATTTTCAGAAAAATAGATGGAACTAAAAAATATTATACTGAGATTATCCAGTCTCAGAAAACCAAGGGTTGTATGTTTTTCTCATATGTCAAAGATGGAAAGAAAACAAGAATCATAAGGGACTTTAAATAATGCAGAAAGATCCCTATAGAGTAGTGGAAGAGGTTTGGGGGAGGGAATTAGGGGAAGAGGGAGGATTGGAGAAGGAAACATAATACTATGGCAATGTGTGAAGGTATTACTGCCAATTTCACTAACAAAAGCAACATACAAAAATCATTAGCATTTGTATTTTTAATTTTTAAAATTATTTTATTTAGCCGGGCGTGGTGGCACACGCTTGTAATCCCAGTACTTTGGGAGGTAGAGACCGGAGAATCCGGGTTCATGGCCAGCCTCAGCTCTCTCTCTCTCTTTCTCTCTCCCTGTCTCTCTCTCTCTCTCTCTCTCTCTCTCTCTCTCTCTCTACTTAATGAGGCCCTCCGCAACTTCGTGAGACCCGGTTTCAAAATAAAGTATAAAAATTAGGGCCGGGGGTGTAGCACAGAGGTAGAACGCCCCTGGATTCAATCCCCAGTGCCGCAAAAAAAAAATTTATTTTATTTAGTGCATTGCAATTATACATCATAGTGAGGTTCGATGTGATAAAAACATACATCCACATAGCTCTCAGTGTATTTCCCTCTACATCCCACCCTGCTCCCTCTCCTGCCTCTCCACACGTGTTAGTGGAAGCTTTCCAGGAGCTAGGATTGCCAGCGGGCAGCATGAGTGCTGATGGAGTGTCCTGGGACTCCCTGTTCACCCGCTGGGGAGCTGGGGCGGCTGTTGCTGGGTGCTTTTTCCTCTTTCTGTGCTGTTGTTCCAGGTCTCAAGTTTTGCAGGGTTCTAGTCTCTCTCTTGCTGAATTCTAGCATTTTCCAGTGGTCATGCCTCAAAATGCAACTCTTTGCCTGTCGCCTTGGTTCTTCTCTGTGTTGAGGGGGGTGAGTGTCAGGCTCCTCTATTTAGCCATCTTGGAATCCCTGAACTAAAATATTCTTGAGAGTGTATTTATTTCCTCATGATTGGTTCTCGATTTTAAACAATAGCATTTATAATTCACCACTTCTGAGCTGTGGAATAAAGGAAAAGTTGACTCATAACGATCACAACTGAAAGATAAGAAGAAGCCTCTGGCTTTAATTTGTATTTTAAAAATTAAGTACAAAGACCACTTTGCAACACGTGGAACACTGTCGGCCTAAGCCATGTTACAATCCATCATTTGTGCGTGGTGTTGAGTAGTATGACACTTGAAATTATCATTTCAACATGTGTGCTGTGGGAGGAGCAGATAAAAATTTCCCTTTTGTTTATCTTGTGTTCAAACACCTAATTCAAATAAGTAGCACTTCACTGCTCCATTTCAGTTTCTTAATGACCAAGACACAATGATAGAAGAACTGTTGGATATGAACATACTAAGAAATTAATGAACCCTTTAAAGATTGTGATCAGGGACATCAATGGCTATTAAGTAGTGATAAAGAATGCAACCAAAGACTTGTAAGTTTAGAGGTTATCATAAGACCCTATACCTTGAAATACCCTATATTTTGCAGCTCTCTGCCCTCTAACTTCTAAAATTCACACATGACACAACTCCCCTTTGCTTTCCATTCAGTGATTTTTGGGTATTTATATTCAAAATCTCCTATACATTAATTCCATTTCCTGTGTGTATATATGGGGGGTACTGGGAATTGAACCCAGGGGCATTCTACCTCAGAACTACACCCCCAGCCCTTTTTCAATTTGAAACAGGGTCTCCATAGGTTGCTGAAAGTCTCCCTACATGGCTGAGGTTGGCCTCAACCTGTGATCCTCCTGTCTCAGCCTCCCAAGTACTGAGATTATAGGTGTGAACCAACATATCTGGCTCCATTTGCTTTTATTTGGGCCATTGCAAATAAGGAGAACAACTCAGTTTCTTTCTCATAAAATCTCCCCAAATGTCTCACTAAGGCATAAACGGTATATTTCCTCATGATATTTAGTTTCACTAGATTCACAGAGGTTCTTGAACTTATTTGGATGCTGCCCCCTTTCAGAGAAAAAATTACTCAGCAATCCCCTGGAAACCTGCCTTTTTAAGCAAATAAAGATGCAGTGAGCACCGGGCGTGGTGGTGCACGCTTGTAATCCCAGTACTTTGGGAGGCAGAGACCGGAGGATCCGGGTTCGTGTCCAGCCTCAGCTCTCTCTCTCTCTCTCTCTCTCTCTCTCTTTCTCTCTCTCTCTCTCTCTCTCTCTACTTAGTGAGGCCCTCCGCAGCTTCGTGAGACCTGGTTTCAAAATAAAGTATAAAAAAAATAGGGATGGGGGTGTATGTATCTATACATCGTTCCAGCACCTCCTTGAGGAGTGCTATTGCCCACTGTGGGAACCTATGCAAAACTGAAGCTGGTGTAATCTTATTGTGATCTATAGTTGCCTAAGGATAATAACCCTTGGAGGTTATGAGACTCATTACTTGCCTGAAAGTCCCAGTTGTTTTGAATTATTCCATACTTATGCTTCATATAAAGGTTAAGGATCCTATTTGTATCAATTTGGGGAAAAGAGAAGAAAAAAGAAGGAAAGAAGGAATATGTTAGATACCTACTATATGATGGGCTTTGTGATGAATATTTTCACAGTTCTCCCCATTTAATTTTTCCAACTAACTACTAAAGTGGATATTATTTTCTTCATTGTGTAAGTGAGGAAAAAGACTTAGGGAGTTGTGTAACTTATTGAATGTTACATAGTCATTAACAGGCAGAGGCTGAACTCGAGGCCATAGCACCATGAGTCCCTAACACCAGTAAAATCCAGCTCCTGGAATATGAAATTCCAGATGCAGCTAATATTTATTACAAATCGCTCCCTCCCTGTTCAATCCCCCTGGGACTTTCTGGCATTACATACCCTCTCTTCTCTCCCTAACCACTCCCCAAATTAGAGGGAAACTGATCCTATTAAATGGGAGCTTTTAGAGAAAGAAAATGTGCAGTTGCATTAATACATTCAAAGAAAACCAACACTGAGGCACAATACAGAAATAACCCGTGCAGATATCTTGCTGTATACTATATCCGCAATGCAGAGGAGTTTTTGGACAATGAACACAGGTTGCATGAGATTTTATTAAGATAGCGAATATTCAATGAAGTGTGAACAATAGACCCAACAGACAAGACTTTGAGGAAAAGAATGCTCTTTGTAGAAGGAGTGTTTAATAACTATAGATATTTCATGCCAACCTAAACATTTCATAGCTTTAATAGAAACTTTTGCATACATAACTCTAATTCCAGCATTGTTTGGCTGAATAAAATAGTATATGGTTCTTCTAAGTGGAGTTGTGGCTAACTAAGGTTTTGGGGGTGGAGGGTGGGTAATAGAAACTGGGAGAGATGAAGTTGGGAGAGGACATGGAGTGGAAAAGGGGAAATGCTAAGTATACAGATAAGGGTGCCTAATTTATGTTAACGATGCCCTGAATTACTTGAGAAACAAAACAAAGAATAAAGGAAGGACTTAATCCATTTTTGAAGCCAGTGTATGGTGCTATAGTATCAGAACTTTTCTCATTACTGAGAGAAAGTAATGTGAGAATTCAGCTTCAGAGAGCTTGATTGAAAGGAAGAATGGTGAGAGAAGAGGAAAGCAAATTTGGGCTTTTAAATAAGCTAGTCTGAGGCTCTGGGGGAAAAATTCATTAATTTTTATCTACTTTCTGTTCACTTCCTGAATAGAGGATGCAATTTCACAAGTGCCATGACAATTAATAATAGTTACATGTTTAAAGAATTAATATTACCTCAGCGCTTTTCAATTTCAGATAGTTAAAAGGTAAGACCAAGAATTGCTGGAAGTACTTTGTGTTTTAATTTTTAAAGTAATATAAGCTTACCATAAAAATTTAAGCAGCTGAACATGGTGGTGCAAGCCTGTAATCCCAGTATTTGGGAGGCTGAGACAGGAGGATCACGGTTTCAAAGCCAGCCTCAGCAATTTAGCAAGGCTCTCAGCACTTAGTGAGACTCTGTTTCCGAATAAAAAAATTAAATGGGGATGGGGATATAGCTCAGAGGTAGAATGCCCCTGGGTTTAATCCCCAGCACCACAAAAGAAAAAAAAACAGAAAGTTAAGCAATACAAAAATACATAATGTACAAAATGAAAATACCCTCTGTACCCCTGCCCAGGACCCCCCATGCTCAACCTGGAGAGGTGGCCACTATTAGCTCCTTGATGGGCATCTGTCAGTGCCATGAGAACAGTTCTAAAAATGGATTTTTTTTCTACTTGATTTTTTTCTTGAGTACATGTAAATTCTCCTTCTTTTTTAGTAGCCATGTAATACTATATAACATGTGCCAGAAGTGGATTATAACATGTCTATACTGATTGTGTACCAGATATGCTTTATCCTCTTAATGACCTTTGGATTGCATCCAATTTGGGTACTTTATTCACTACTGTGATAATCAATCTTGTATATATGTGGAATTTTAATTTATATCATTGAAAGAAAAATCATAAGGTGAAATTTGGCAATTTTGGGGGTGCTATTATTAGGGCTAAATTCCTTTGTTTGTGGCTCTATTTAGTAAATTTGACAACTGTATAATAACCATTTAGGGAATGTAGTTAAGAAGCAAGCAAGGGAGGAGACTTTCAGTGTATGTAAACATAAATATGGAAATAAATTTTCACATGGGAAATTCTGGAGAATGAGCCAGGTAGCTTCGTGGCTATGGATTGAGGACTGTGTCTGAGAGCTGTTGTTAGTCGTGCACATCAAAGTCTGCAGCCTCCATTAATTACTGGGGTAGCAGAAGAAAGTATTGGTGTTGTTTCCTTCTGTCTTTACCAGGGTGGAAAGGAAGCAGACATAGATGTTGGTGTTTCTCTCCTTATATCCCAAAATTTATGTTTTAGAATTATAAAGTTCTCAAAAAAAACACAGTACTATAATAATATTTTAGACTCACACTTTGAGATACTTCATTTTTAGCAGAATGGATGTCATGCTTTTTTTAAAATGAAAGAACATGAACAAATTTACTCATGTACATAGATGTGTGTATATGTACCTTTGGCAAATCCTCACACCTTAAAACTGGAAAAATACAGTGCAAGTCCTTCACTTCATCTCTATAGTGAAAATGAAGCCCAGAAAGGCTAAGTAACTTCCCCAAGGCCATGCAGCCAGTGAGAAGCTGAGACAGCACCAGAATCCAGGCACATGCCCCCAGGCTAGTACCTTTTTCATCATTCCATTTCCACGAAAATAATAATCTAGAAAATGTATCAATTAAATGTTGTTAGTTTCGTTGCACTCATAGAGTCTGATGTAAAGGGAAAAGTTGGTTAAGTTTGTGTGATTAATGATGAGAAGCCTGGAGCAGGGTGTGCGGCCTGGATCCTGCTGATCCTCAACTGGCTGTCGAAGCTTCCACACCTGCCCTGCACTCTGCATCTGCACCGCCTGGGGGGGGGGGGTCATAGCACAACTGGAAAATGCCCCTGCCTTGCAGCCACTGGGTGGGGTCAAGCAGAAGGAGCGGCTGTCTAAATACTAATAACCATGGATTAGCAAGCAGGCTGCAGGGAAGATGACTTGAGGAGAAATAAAGCCTGAGCCATTGGTGACCCTTGTTTTCCAGGGTCGTTCTGCTCTACCAGACTTTCTGCTATGGCATAATGAATGGCGTCTGGTAACACCAAGAGGGATCCAAAGTAATGTCACCTAAAACAGGGAAAATAGATTGCTTAGCGATGCACATAGTCCTACAGGCCACCCGGATTTCCCCCATCCCTTGTTTAATTCCTAGGTCTTCCTCTTCCATTTGAGGTGATAGATTTTCACAATACTCCAGTGTCCACTCTAATATACAAATGACAATTGAAAGCAGGCCCCAGGGAATTTAGAGCTGCATTTGTTAACTGACAATGGACCCCATCCTGTACTGTCTAATGTATTTACTGTAAGTCCCAGAAATAAGAAAAGGAGGGACAAAGTATAGGAAATCCTTTCTCTAGGAAATGACAGAAGAATTCCTATTTAGCTGGAGAAATTTTACTCATTCTTCAACGTGGAATTAAATTGTCACCTCCCCGGTGACTAATCTTCGACTCCCTGGGGATATCAATTACTTTGTACTATTGTTGCCATTGTTTATGCATATAGAAGCTTATTGCATTGTATAATAATCATATGAGTCCCTATCTCCTGTAATTGTAAATTTCTTTCAGAGGCAAGATTATATTCATCATTGTTTGTCCAGAGTCTCTCACACAGCAGGTAATCAGAAAATGTATGTTAAATTTACACAATGATCTTTGTGTTATCTGATTTGGTTATAAAGTATAGTTCATTTATTTAGATGAAAAGAAAATGTATATATTCTGTTTAAATGGCCAATCTTCTTAAAATAGTGTATAAAAATGCGCTTAACACCTGATTGGCACAAACATGATTTTGCTTTTTCTTTGGTAACTCACAAAGACATGCCAGTCAATGCAAATCTCTGGTTGACAGGATGTCGGGTAAACTACCTGTCTCCTTATTTGTTCTGTCTTCTGCATAGTATCATTTAAGCACCTACTTTGACACCTGCTAGGGTTACTCAGGAGTTTTCTGTATGCTCCTTCCATCCTGATTTCTAAGAATCAGAATTGGATGTCTTCAGGATTTTCTCATCTCTCTTCCTCCCTTAAGGTGCACCATCCCCAAGCACACACACATGCATGAGCACATGCACACACACGCACACAGGCACACTCTCACACCTTCCTTATCACACTTTAATATTCATATTCAGGTCTGTAGTCATTTATCATATAGAAAATCAAAATGAGCCATGTAAGGCTTTCCCAATAACACTCAGATTATGTAGTTTAAAATTTAACATTTTGGGGCCGGGTGTGGTGGCGCACGCTTATAATCCTAGTACTTGGGAGGCGGAGACCGGAGGATCTGGGTTCGCGGCCAGCCTCAGCTACTTAGTGAGGCCCTCCGCAACTTCATGAGACCCGGTTTCAAAATAAAGTATAAAAAAAAATAGGGCCGGGGGTGTAGCTCGAAGGTAGAATGCCCCTGGGTTCAATCCCCGGTACCGCAAAAAAAAAAGAAAAAATTAACATTTTGTTCATACCCTTCAAGCACTATTTGGTAATTCTGTTATGGGGTCCATCTATCCAAACAATGGAGCAATAATCTCATTTTGGACTCAGTAAAGTAGAGCAGTCTTACAGGAGTCAAGATTTCAGATTTGTATCATTTTTTACTTGATTTCCAAAAAGGGAGGAAAGCTAGTAATTATAATACAAAACTATAATACAAAAAAATTGGAAATGTTTCCTGATTTTTTAAAAGAGCCATCTGAGCAGCACCTTGCCACTTATTTGGTAACTACAAAGCACAACACTGGTTATAATTAAGTAAACAGCTCAGATTATTCAGGAAAAAAGGATGGTCTGCTTTTCATATGCAACAAAAGCTACAGAATATCTGGGCCCCAAAGCACCAGTAATCCGCCTTATAAATTCATAAACTGGGGACATGATTACCAAATTTTAATATTATTAATTGTTGATTTAGTGAAAGTCAATAAATCCAAAAGTTTTATTTCTTCTAAAAGACCCATGTGCAATAATTAAGAATATCTTTATAAGGTATATATAAATTAGGATTACCAGATTTAGCAAAAAAAATGCAGGACACCTAGTTAAATTTTAGTTTTGTACATGTAAAAAACATATAATTCTTAGTATTAGTATCTCCCATGAAATATTTGTGTCCTGTATTCAATATAGATATAGCTACACCAATATAAATCTACTAAAGAGGTCATTTAGCTGGCAGATTTTGTGGCAGAGAAGGAAAAACAAAAACTCACATCTGGCTTTAAGTGTACAACTCATTCCTAAAAATATGAATAGAAATAAAACAGAAATAAATCTATTCAGAAATTCGTACTTTTTTGCGGTACTGGGAAATGAACCTAGGGGCATTCTACCTCCAAGCTACACCTTCGCCCCCCCCTTTTTGTGGTACTGGGGATTGAACCCAGAGGCATTTATCTCCGAGCTATACCCCCGGCCCTATTTTTAATTCTTTATTTTGAAACAGGGTCTCACTAAGTTGCAGAGGGCCTCACCAAGTAGCTGAGGCTGTCCGCGAACCCGGATCCTCCTGTCTCAGCCTCCTAAATACTGGGATTACAAGTGTGCACCACCACGCCCAGCAGCCCTATTTTTTTATTCTTTATTTTGAAACAGGGTCTTACTAAATTACGGAGGGCCTCACTAAGTAGCTGAGACTGACCACGAACCCGGATCCTCCCAAGTACTGGGATTACAAGCATGTGCCACCATGCCCAGCTCAGAAATTTGTACTTTTTAAGGTCTAGAGAGGTCACCACCTAGAAGCATGTTTCTTTTCCTCAGTCACAACATTCTAAACCTTAACAGTTCCTAAAGAGTTAGTGTGTGACCATTCTGTTACCAAAAGTTTCCTAAAGACAAAATGTCCCTTTTGAAATAGTCACATAGACTCTTGCTCATTCTTCTCATGAAAATTTCCAGAAATGAATCCTTCTGGAACTTAGGTTCTGGGGTGACCCATGAAAGGTGGTTTGCTATGAAATCAGGATATCTACTCTTGAAACCTACATAGACCTCAATGATGTGCTCTGACCTGCAAACCTGGAATTAGAGAGAAACTAGGAAGAACCACTTTTCAGGTAAGGAGCCACTTCCTTGTCTCCAAGGTGGACCTGTGCTTAGAGACAGTGCTACACTCCTCCTGTAATAAGGTACAAGTGCTCTGTCACCCTGTATTGGACAGAGTTCTCTAGATTAACAGAATGCACAGAATGAGTATATTTAAAAAAAGGAATTTATCAGATGGGCTTACAGTTTGAAGCAATGTAGTCCCAGGTTCTGATTGCACGTGGAGAGTCAGAGGAACCAGTAGCTGGTCGAACGGTCTAAGAGCTAGAGTCTTAGGATCGGAGCAACCACTAATCCAGTCCCAGTCCAAGATGTGAAGATCAGGAAGCTCTTCGGAGAAACGATGGTGGAGTTTCAGTTCCAAGACCTGGAGGCCGAGAAGATCAAGAAGCTCTTCGGAGAAAAGCGAAACCGGCGGCCGACGATCTCAGGCGAGAGCAGATGCGTTTTTCCTCGGAAAGAGTCGCACACACTCTACGCGGCTTCTACCTCTTTTATTTAAGTCCCCACCTATCAGAATCCTGCTGCCTACATTCAGGGCAGGGCTTTCTGTTTAATCTGCTGTTATACACCCAAAATCACATAATCTTGGGTGTGTCATGATTAGGTCAAGTTGACCACCTAGATTAACTATCACACACCCTCATCATCCTTGCCCACGGGGGAGGACAAACCCAGCCCCAGGATCCCTTTATGCAAACCCATCAGGCTGCCCGTTGCTTTCCCCAAGTATCAGGGCTCACTGGTTACAGGTTCTATTTTTTTTAACTTTTTATGTTCATTTATTGGTGCATTGTAAATTATAATTATACATTTTGATATATGTCTAAATGAACTGAGAGGTATCCAAATTATTTGGTGAATAACACATTGCCGCTTGGAGATAAATACTCTCTCCCTTAGAATCAGCAGTTTCTTTTAGGGTGGGTGCTGATCAGCATAGGGCTTTTTCCTGGCATTTTCAGGCCTCCACAAGAGGCTCAGCCACTCCCAGTCACACTTGCATGGCTCATCCACTAACCAAGCCTGCTGGTGTGTTGGCAAGTCATTTTCTCACATCGTTCTTCTCATGAACAATACGAGGAGGACAAGTGGACTCACCCAATAGTACTCAGAGTAAGTGTCCAGGTGGAGCAGAGTCTCAGGTGACAGGGCACCCCTTCCTCTGTAGTTGGGCAGTGTGGCTTTGGGAGGTGCTGAGCAGTACCTGAAAACTCTGAGTCAGAAAAGAAAGGCTGGGGAAGGGGCACTCGCCCTTGCTCTCTCCTGGGAGCTCGACCCGGTTCTGGCAGGTCCAGTCACTACCCAGAAGTTCTGCCCTGCCTTACCTTAGCAAATCTCTGCCTTATAACTTCCAGTTATTTAGAAATATAGCACGTGTGTCACCATTTGTGCTTTTTCCTGGGCTCTACCAATGTGAGTCACGAGTCTGTTAAGAATCACTGAACTCGCCGGGTGTGGTGGTGCACGCATGTAATCCCAGTACTTGGGAGGCTGAGACAGGAGGATCCGGGTTCGTGGCCAGCCTCAGCTACTTAGTGAGGCCCTCCGCAACTTCGTGAGACCCAGTTTCAAAATAAAGTATAAAAAATAGGGCCGGGGGTGTAGCTCGGAGGTAGAACGCCCCTGGGTTCAATCCCTGGTACCGCCAAAAAAAAAAAAAAAAAAAAAGAATCATTGAACTCTAAATATTTTAGGAGTACTTTAATCAAATTGTGTTGCTAATTTTTCTTTTTGCATATACCCAAGGATAATAGTTATTCTGCGTTTTGTAAAAATCCATGCAACCGGGTATGGTGGTGCATGCTTGTAATCCCAGTACTTGGGAGGCTGAGGCAGGAGGATTGGAGGTTCATGGCCAGCCTCAGCTACTTACTGAGACCCTCAGCAACTTAGTGAGACCCTGTTTCAAAATTAAAAAAATAAAAATAGGGATTGGGGTGTAGCTTATAGGTAGAATGCCTTTGGGTTCAATTCCCAGAGCCATAAATAAATTAAATAAATAAATGAATAAATAAATTCTAAAAGAAATAAGACACATTTGTGTTTCAGTGTGTATAAAACCTGAAGCCCTCTGAGGGACAGGTCCTACAGCAGGGCCCCACTCGCCTGGGTAGAAGGGCAGCCCTGCATCTACATCACATTTCTTCCTGGATTCAGAGGTGTGCTTGTTGTCCAACAGACAGCATCTTCTGTGCTGTACAAAAGTACTAATGTGAGCATGTCTTCTGTTGTTGTTTTGTGGTACTGGAGGTTGAACCCAGGGGCATTCTAGCTCTGAGCTACACCCCCAGCCCTTTTTATTTTTTTGAAACAGGGTCTTGCTAAGTTGCTGAGGAGCTCACTGAGTTGCTGAGGCTGGCCTCAAACCTATGATCCTCTGTAAACAGGGTTTTGCTATGTTGCTGAAAGCCTTGCTAGGTTGCTAAAACTGGCTTCAAACCTATGATCCTCCTGTCTTAGCCTCCCAAGTACTGTGATTACAGGCATGTACAACCACACACAGCTCCGTGCATGGTTTTCATATTTAATGTCACTTCAAGGACCAAGATAGTTGCTAGAGCTCCAGCCTTTAAGTACATATTCCAGGCTAGTATCTACCCTGTGAAGGTCCTTCCTAGAAGTCCACATGCTTCCACTTACATCTCATTTTCTGAAATTTAACCACATGGCCACATAAAGCAAAAGAAAGTTTGGGGAATATAGCTTTTTAGCCACACTCTTCAAAGTTATGTTTCAAAGAGGGAAAAATGTATATTGAGGCAACTACTGGTCCATGGAGAGTGGGACCAACTATTTCATATCCCAGTGGAGGTGGCCTTCTAGTGACAATTTAAAGTCTAAGATTAACTGGATATTTCAGGTGCCCTTCGATACCCAGATAGCTCCTGGACTTTGATATCCTAAAATCCTAAACAAAAACACAACCTTTAGATTTCATTTTGGGGAATATGTGTTTACAAGGTGATCTTTACTTACACTATGCACTTACAACTTGACAATGAAAATAGCTAAACATTACAATGGAATTTTTCAGAGACTCTCAAAGAGGCTGTTTTTGAGAGATGGTGAACTAGAGCAGGGACAGTCAACTCTGCTGAGAAGAACTGGGAGGAGAGGGTGGGACTAACTGGAGCAGGGATGTGATTTGGCAAAGTGCTTCTTAGCTTTAGCATTTTATATGTAGATTCCAAGTGAATGGTTGACATATTTTTAAACAAGTGCTTTAAAATATTGAATAAGCTGTGTTCAAATAGGACACAAAGACATTGACTATAACTAATGGTGTTTTAAAACCCAGGCTCTTTGGCTCAGACTTGTCAAAACTTGGGCCATGTCTGTTCTCAATGCCATATTTTAGGACCTCATTCTCAATCTATATGCTTAATATGTTTAATGTAAAATGAAATCATACTGCTTTTAAATTGTTTGTAGTTACACTTACAAGCCTTTATACAGAATCTTATGTCCAGTAGGCATTCATATTAGTTCAATATATGTTTATTGAGCTTACTCTATGCAAGATGCTATTCAAGAATAAAGATTAATTAGGTTTTATTTTATGCCCTATACCCTATGTAGGGAGATGTCCAATTATTGAATTATTAAGTCATCTTCAAACCCCAAGAAGTTTTTAAGTCAGTGTGTGTGTGTTTGTGTGTGGGGGGGGGATGAACCCAGGTGTATTCTACCTCTGAGCTATACTTCCAGCCCTTTTTTTTATTTTTTATTTTTAAAACAGGATCTTGCTGGGTCGCTGACAGTCTCACTACATTGCTGGTGCTGTCCTCGAACCTTCGATCCTCCTATCTCAGCCTCCCAATAACTGGGATTACAGATGTGCACTGCCATGCCTGGTTTAAGTCATTTTTTAAGTCATTGGTGCATGGTTTCTCTCAGATCTTTATGTAGGTTTTTGTAATTCCTCAACTGTATTGTGAGACCTTTAGGACAGGAAACAAGCTTGCATCTATCCTCAACATTTCCTGGAATAAAATAGAGATAGATAAATTTTAAAATATTGACTGATTAAATTTCACTGTCATCACATTTATAAGAGGTCTACAAGTAACTGGGCATGGTGGTGTATGTCTGTAATCCCAACACTTGGGAGGTTGAGATAGGAGGATTGCAAGTTTAAAAGCAACCTCAGCAACTTAGTAAGACTCTCAGCAAACTAGTGAGGCCCTGTTTCAAAACAAAACATAAAAAGTGCTGGAGGTAGAATGCCCCTGGGTTCAATCCCCAGTAAAACACACACACACACACACACACACACACACACACACACACACACACAAAAGAGGTCTACAAGCAATGCAAATGTAAAGTGGTCTTAAAATTCTGACATAGAAAGGAGAAAAGATAAGATGTCCATGTCATACATATAAACCTTGACAATAATAATCAGTGATACTTAGATAAGGAATTTACTATGAAAGCAAAATTCTTCATATTCTTTATATATTCTTTAGATAGCCCATTACTGTTTACTTAGTCCTTTCACTTTATTTATTTTGGTCATTGAAGTTCCCTCATGATTTTACTCTCATAGTAATATTTTTGAAAAGACCAAAATGATCAAATAATGTTTGATGAAAGATGCATAATGAATCAAGGTAGAAATTAAGCCAAAGTTAAATTTACATACTGTGCACTTTACCTTTAAGATTTATCCTTTATAAGAACTAGTGAAAAGCAGAAAAGATAATTAATCAAGAGTACATTCTGCTGACCTGAAGGTAGTGTTAGTTCTATTATAAATATTTTTACTTTCTTCATATATGCTCCACGTGCAGATCCACGCACACTACTTCTCACAGGTGAATTAAGCACATCCTTAAAGCCAACCTCCCTATCCTCTTTGAGTACCTTGCCATTTGATGTGGGCTTTAAATGTCATCTACTAGTATAGCCTTTTTTTCTTAACCACATAAAGACCATTAATCATGCTCATCTGTACGCATCGTTTTAACTTCCATGCATGTCTGTAGCTCGCAACACTCTCAGAATTACCACATCTGGGTTCCCTACCATTCAGATTTGCACCATGCATTCCTTCCATGGAACTCTAAATTCCTTAATATAGCTCCCTATTATCTGTGCTAATGACACAGAGTGGGGAGAGCCACAGAAAACTTGTAACTTCAGTTTAGCCTTTGATCTTCCCACTTACTGCCCTGTATGCGAGTTGATAATGAGCAGTGAAGTTGACAGATTGAAATGTCACCTCTTTCTGCCCTCTGATCTAAGTGTTAATGAACGTGACTATGACAAGGGGCTGACAGGACATTAGGAAAAGGAAAGTAAGGGCCTGGCTGACCTGCGTGACTACCAGATCTCCTTCAGGATTGAGTTGATTTTGGTTATTGCTTTTATACATTATCCTAGGAGTTGGGGTTGAATATCATGCTCTTCTTATTTCTGACTTTGTGACCCAGTATGTCATTGAGTACTTCCAAACCACCAATTTTCTATCTACTCAGATAAATCAACTAAAATATTCATGACAATTTCAGAACTCAACAATGTAGGACATAGCTCTTCATTTCATTTTTGGTCTCTTTTAAATTCTCACTAATAAACTCATGTAAACACAGAAAAGAATTACAAGCCTTAAGAGAAAATCATGACTCAAGGTCATCTTATTGCCAGGAATTGAGGAGATTTATTTATTTATTCTGATTTAGCTATTTTATTTTTAACTTGAGCATTTAAAAACTCACAGCAACATCTTATATTCAAGATATGCAATTTATAAATGTCTAATACACTTACAGTTTTGTATTATCTTCCTGTCAACCAGAAAGATTTTTTAATGTGCTTTTATTGGTGCATTGGAGTCTTACATCACAATGAATATCTATTTGATGTTAATATACATGCACACAGCTCTTAGTGTCTCCCCCCCGCCTCCCCCCCCCCATATGAAGTACCAAGAATGAAGATTTATGATCAATGAAGTTGATTTCAGAATCCCACCTGGTGGCTTGTGCATATTTTGCTGCAGTAAATGGAACATGTCCACCAGCCTAAAAACAAATAGGAAAATGTTGTACTTTCATAAATTCTGTGTGTGTGTGTGTGTGTGTGTGTGTGTGTGTGTGTGTGTAGTACTGGGGATTGAACCCATTGATATTCTAACCTCTGAGCTACACCCCAGCACTTTTTACTTTTTTTCTTTTTAAACAAGGTCTCGCTATATTGTGGAAGCTGTCCTCAAACCTGTAATCCCAATTCCTCACTGAGACTCAGGGGATGCAGCAATAAGACATTTAGCAGCTATCCTTCAAATCAGGGTTCTTTTGGAAACAACCCCCTCCCCACCCCTAGCCCTAGCCCAATGCCTCTTTTTCTATTTCTCTTCAGAGATTGAAATTTTTGGAAGCCAACACAAAAGGAAATCAGAGGTGAAGAGAGCTAACAATGATATACCACCATGTTAGAGATTTAGCATTTCACTTCTTACGATTATAACAACAGCAAACTACAGAAACAGAGCCTAGAGATGGCACACACTGAGAGGGAAAGTTATAGGACCTCTTTTGGGGAAAAAATGCCACTAAACTTAAGGAGCCACCTTAAAGAGATGTCTGTTAAAGAGTGGAAATTTGAAGATAGACTGCATAACATCAACTTGTCTTCTGAGTGAATCTCTGAGAAGGGGATTTTTACCAATTCCAAAGTAGTCAGGGGCTCAGATGAAGAGGAAAGTACTTATGCTACCTATTGGCAGATATTAAGGAATGGAGAGATGCATATCATTCCAGAATGAGTAAATGGAAAGAAAATAACATTTTCAAGATTTAGAATTAGAGTTCCAAGTTCCAATCTCACTCTATGTAGAGCTCCAGATTGCCCATCTATGAAATAGGTATACTATTTACTCTACAAAATGTTGTAAAGGATAAATTTTAATTTAATTTTTTGTGTGTCTTTTTTATTTATTACATTTATTGGTGCATTAGTTATACATTTTGATGAGTGTCAAGGTATCAGAAGCATGCATGCACACATTACTCATTTAGCCCTCCCTCAAATCCCACCCTGAAATCCCACCCTATTCCCTCCCACTTCCCTCCTTTCCGTGCTCAGCATAGTGACTGACTCTGATAAGTTTGTGTATATACATCAAGTGCATTAGTGTATTTCCTTCTTCCCCCCTCCTGTCTCCCTCAGTTAGGTTGCCTTCTTTGCTCAACTAAAGTTTTCTCCTTCTTTGTCAGGATTCCCTTCTAAGTCCCATTCTCCCTAGCTTCCATATATTAAGAAGAACATCTGACTTTTCACTCTTTGTGACTGCCTAATCTCACTTAGCATAATGTTCACCAGTTCCCTCCATTTTCCTGCAAATGATGTAATTTTGTTCTTTTTTATGGCTGCATAAAATTCCATTGTGTACATATCCCATAGTCTTGTAATCCATTCATCTGTTGATGGACACCTTGGCTGGTTCCAAAGTTTGGCAATTGTGAATTGTGCAGCTCTAAACATAGCTACACATGCATTAGTCTGGTGATTTGGTTTCAGTTCTTTTGGGTAGATGCCTAGAAGTGGTATTTCTGGGTCATATGGTAGGTTCACTCCCATGTAAAGAATAAATTTTAAAATGGTTCATATAGAAGATCTTCATAAACTTTAAAATACACGATAAATATCTCAGCTTCTCCTGGACCCTAGTCTTAGATTTCTGACACAATGCCTATTTTATTTTTATAAAAATATGTGTGAAGATATCACTACCAATCTCACTAATGTCCACAAAGTGAGGAGCGGGGAGCAGAGCGGGATGCAGAAGGAAATACTCCAAATGCTATATGAATGCATGTTTGTATCACTCTGAACCTCACTGCGATGTATAGTTACAATGCACAAATAAAAGTATAAAAATCATAAAAGAAAAGAAAAAAATATTTCCTACATAATAGTATTGAAAGCCATGAAGACATGCATGCATATAAGCTAAAGTTTATAAAGGACGGGGTTTTTACAGAACAATAAAAATGATTAGTTCATTAAACTGAACCAAAACTGATAAGAAAAGACTATAGCACATAGTCTTTAATTTTTTAGAAGTAATCTATTATATTTCACAGGACATAGCAATAAATTCTAATTTCTTAGTGTTTAAATTCCTTTGTATATAAATAATGATTCCAAGAAGTTTTAAACAAATAACATAATAGGCGATTGCATTAAATATGTATTATATATAGAGAGAGTAGAATAGAAATAGATAGTAATTTCATAATATCAAAGAAATAATCAGAGATAGATTAGATTCTGTAAAAACATCCTGTTTACATATTTTAAATACAGAATTTCTAAGATAATATTTTAATCAATTAAAAGAGGAGTTCTAATATTATTTGGTACATTTAGATACTGAGACAATTAGATCAAATCAAAACATAAGCACAGTAAGGGAAGTAACAACAAATAAAAGGTAAATTGAGTTTTTACTGTGATGACTTATAGACTTTGGGTCTTTTTCCGCCTTGTAGAAAGCAAGAAAAAAAAGTAGTAGGAACCTTTGTTGAGGGAGTTTGTTAGTTGCACTGCAAATAACCATTACGTGAATGAATGAAGCAGACTTCATTGCTGCCTCCTAAGACATGGGATATTTTTTTGACCAACTGGTTTGCTAGAGAAGAGAGCACAAAATTATTTTGAAAGTGAAAAGCAATTGCTAAAGATAGAATAATTGATGATAATCAACCTCAAGAAGAGAGAACATTAGAATAGAACATTCTTCGTTTTTTCCTTTATGGCACTCTTCATTTTTTTATGGCACTGTCTACTGGATCTTTCCTTCTATATATGAAAATCCGTTGGCGAGTCTTGCCTATACAAAGATGGGTCTGTACTCCGTGAGGGCAATAGCTAAATCTTTCAGCATATTAGATAATGAAGATGGAGTTTTTGTGCCATTCTGGGAGGAATAAGGAGATCCATGAAATACAGAGAAGAATGATGGAAAGGGAGACAGACTTGAGGGTGTAGGCGCCAAAGAAACATCCATGGTGCCAAAGAAAGTCAGCTAATGACAGGTTCCCAGGACCTTGAAAAATAGAGATGGCTTTGTACCCAACAAAAATTCTTCTTCTTTACAAATTACCAAATCTTGGGTATTCTTGTACAGCAGCACAAAACAGACTAAAATACCTATGCTTCTGGTATTTAGGACAGCCATCAGGAGAGGGGGTAGGGGTCAAGAGAATGCAGAAACTGCATAAGAAGACAGACGGGAATCTGGGTATCATATGGAATGTTATGTTTCTCTGATTCTTCATTTTAATACATTTTTTATGTTTTCCAAATCAAAAGCTAGCCAAATTCAATACCTAATGAAATTGTAGAATACAGTTGTCCCCCCTCTTAGTCACAGTTTGCTCTCTATAGTTTCAGTTATCCTTAGTCAACTGTGGTCCAAAAATATAGTACAGTATAACAAGAGAGTGAGAGACCACATTCACATAATTTTTATTGATGTGTATTGTTACAATTTCTCTATTTTTAACATCAGTTATTGAAGTTAACCTTTTACTATCCCTAATTATAAATTAATCTTTATCATAGGTATATGTGCATAGGGAAAAACATAGTCTATATGGGGTTCCATACTATCCATGGTCTCAGACATCCACAAGGGGTTTGGGAATTATCCCCCACAGATAAGAGGAGAATACTGTATGCAAATATGTATGTCCAAGGGGAGTAAATGAAATATGTTTAATGGAACCATGAATATTTTTTTTAGGTTTTATCTTCTATAAAACAGAAACAAAGAAATAATTTTCCACTTCCAATCTTTGAATATGTCACAAAATTCATTCACAGAAAAGAGCAGTTACAAGAAAGTGTGAATAAGCATCAGTTGTTTCCTGGACTGGAGAAGTACATGAGTCAGACAGGGCTGTGGAGTGAGGTGGAGTCTTGGAAGACTGATTACTGAAGAAATGGACATTCCGGGCATTAGAAGAGAGAAAGAAAATGCAAATTTTCACCTCTGAACTAACATTTTCTCTCAAATTCTTTCTCTCAATTGTTCAAATTTCTCAAATTGTTTCTCTTAGTTGTTCTTCTCAATATGGGTCATACATTCAAATATGTATGCCCATACTTTGTTGGATAGTGGTAACTTTTTATTAGATGTCAGAAATTATGGATTTTAGTGTGTGAAGTGCTGGATATTCTTATATTCCTATAAATGAATATTCTTGAGCTTTGTTCAAGGCTGTGATTAATTTACTTGGAAACAGTTTGATCCTTCCAGATCTTGTTTCTCAACTTTGTCAGTCAGGACTTCATCGACATTTAACTTAGATCTAATTTTGCTCTACTAATGAGGAAAAATTCTTGTAAGTACTCTACACAATATTCTCTGATTTATGAGGTTTTCCTCAGATGGAGATTCAGAGAACCCTCTGTGACTGTCTGGGCTGCTCTGCTGTGAGCTCTCTCCCCTCCAGCACTCTGAAAGCTCCACGCACCTCAGCTCCCCAGGCTCCCTGCTCCATGTCCCGGATGCAGGGACACTGCTGAGCTCCACCTGCGTCCAGGCACCCTAAGCCACGGCCTGGAGACGCTCCTGGCAAGAGGAGGTGAGCTGGGGAGGCCTTACCACACTTCTTTCCTTTCTGTGTGATTACTCTTCTTCCTTGTCTGATGCCCAATTTCTTAAAAACTATTATTTCATATTCTGCCCAGTTTTTCAGTTGCTTTAAGTATGAGGATGCTGTAAGTCTAGTCCCTACTACTTCATCTTGGCCAGAGGTGGAAGTTCTTGCTACTCTTAAGCACTACTTTTAAAGCAGATATAATTTTGCTCAAAAAGGACTTTTTTTCTTTAACAACTATCAACATTCTTTTAGGTTTCCTCTCTCTCTCTCTCTCTCTCTCTCTCTCTCTCTCTCTCTCTCTTTCTCTCTTCTCTCTCTCTCTCGTGCTGGGGATTGAACCCAGAAGTATTCTACCTCTGAATTTCACCCCCAGATCTATTTTTTTTAATTTGGAAGAGGGGGGTCTTACTAAGTTGCTGAGGGCCTCACTAGGTTGCTGAAAGTCTCGCTGAGTTGTTAAGGCTATCCTTGACCCTGTGATCCTCTTGTCTCAGCCTCCCAAAGACTGGGATTATTAGGCACCATGCACCACTATACCCGGCTCATTCATCTTAGAGATAAATTGTCTTTTGGTTTTCTGTGCCTGATTCCATCACAAGTAAAAATCAGAGCTCTCATAGTGGTTTTCAAGGCTATCAAATGAAACTAGCAACAACTGTAAATAAAAGGACAGTAAAAAAGCGATGCCAACCAATTACATTATGTATTCACCAACAATTCAAACATTCCATGTATGCCTTCTTCCCAAAGATTCTATACTATAGTCACTTGTTGTCCATTGGCAGTTAGTCTCTCCAAAATGTTTCTCAGTGTTGAGTTTCCCGTGACGTATGCAGATTTTCCCTTCAGATGAATTTCACCCAAAATGCAGTTGTAACACATTCAGAAGCATACAAGCGAGACCAGAACTCCAAGGTTGGGGCAGCACTGATTTATGCAGGTCATTCAACTCTTGAGGATAGAGGTCAGTGCTGAATGAATCTGATGAACCATGTAATTAATGCCAATAATGGAATGCTTTACTTTTCATCTGGTTATTGGTGTCATATAGACACTGAATTAGATTGATGTAATGAAGAAATTTTATAAAATTCTAGTTAAATCTAACATCTAAAATAGCACAAGCTAATTACATCTTGACAAGTTTCAACGTCTCCAAAGACATATGTGCATTGCAGGAAATGACTGGAACAACAATGTGTGTGGCTAGGTCTGTAATTAGGCCAAAGATTAATTTGCAGTTATTAAATATGGCAATTTTTCAAGCAGCACAGAGAACATATTTTTAAAGATATTAATGTCCTCTGCCTGAACTCTAGTGTTTTAATTACCTGACATTTCCAGGCTCTAGTGACTATATTCAATAAATTATTAGTTAGACTCTGTAGAGTATCATATATGTATTTGGTTTGTTATGGTAGTATTGGTTTTTTGCGTTCATTGGAATTAAGATTCTGTTTTTTCAACCTAGCTAAGATAACAGTTCCAATTTGAACTGATACTATCTGGAGTCCATATATACTGTGTTAGTTGTTAATTTCTCATTAAACTTTTCATAAAAGTTGCATAACCTCCCTTGTGGCTTGTTCACAGGAACACCTGTGGTCTAACGAGGTATAGCACACACCTCTCTCCAGCACAGTTTGCCCTTGGTTTATAAATGGTTCCTTGAGTAGAGCTAAGAATATTTCAGGTCAGCCTGGACTCAGAGTTTCCTGCCGAAGTACTCTTGCTAACAGATACAGTGCCCCACATTTTCTATATGTTCCAGCAGTGTCTGCTGACTGATTAGAAAGGAGACAATTTTTTTTCTCTCATAAAACAATAGGAAGATTCAATCAATATTTAAAATTTTATCAAAACAATATTCAAAATTTTAATATATGCAATGAGTTTGTTTTTTAGGAAACTAGAGAATACTGCCTTACTACTTGGTGCAGGGGAGTGGGTAACCTTGAAGATATAATTCGTATTACGATAATGTTTAAATCCAAGAAAATTTCTGGGAAAATATGGAAAGGTAAATTTATTGATATTGAGCCTTTTACCATGCGCTTTCCTGATGCTGTCACTCATCTGAAAGGCATTATTCTGTGAATATAAAATTTTAGGCTCATAGCATATATGAAGGGCTGCATACAACTCTGTTCAAATGGTTTGTTTATATGCTATATTTTTTTTATAAATACCTTGTTCTGCCTAAACTGTTTCTGTTATAAATGTTTCAGATCTCAAAAAAGTCAGTAAAAACAGCTCGTTGACATTGTAATTTATATTAATAGCCTCTGCCACAAATGATTAACTTATATTATTAAAGTGAAAACCACAGATCTGATTATTGTGGGTTGTACCTGTGGAACCGCCCATATGATCTAGAGCAGACTAGGTGGCCCATAACCAGCACAACCCACAGACCACGGGCAGGGGTCTGGCCAGCAGTGGCTGAGGCCAGGGAGTTGCCCCTTCCATATCCACAGCTGGCATTGAGGTTTCTTTCCTTTCCTTTGGACCTTTATTCTTTTTCAGCGATGTCCTTTGACCTCCGGTCCATCTCTTGGTTGAATATTTTCTCTTATAAAAATAAATACTTAGAGCCAGGCGTGGTGGCGCCCGCTTGTAATCCCAGTACTTTGGGAGACGGAGACCAGAGGATCCGGGTTCGCGGCCAGCCTCAGCTACTTAGTGAGGCCCTCTGCAACTTCGTGACACCTGGTTTCAAAATAAAGGATAAAAAATAGGGCCGGGGGTGTAGCGCGGAGGTAGAACGCCCCTGGGTTCAATCCCCGGTACCGCAAAAAAAAAAAAGAATAATAATAAATAAATAAATAAATAAATACTTAGGATATTTTTATCACCTTTTGTTTTGTTTTGTTTGGCGGTACTGGGGATTGAACCTAGGGGCATTCTATCTCCAGGCTACACCCCCAGCCCTATTTTTTATTATTTTGAAACAGGGTCTCATTAAGTTGTGGAGGGCCTCACTAAGTAGCTGAGGCTAGCCACAAATGTAGATCCTCCGGTCTCAGTCTCCCAAGTACTGGGATTACAAGCGTGTGCCACCACGCCTGGCTCTTTATCACTTTTTAAATAATAGATTATTGTTGACTTTTTCTCACATCAAAGTGGAGTATGAATCTACTTTTCCTAGAGAGTAATTAAAATTTCAAAGGATAATATATTCATGTTATCAACAATCCTATTGACAAGTCCTTAGAGATTCTCATAATATTTTATGGTATCTAGGTCCAATTTAGATATATTCAAGATCCTGAAACAACACTGAACTGAAAGCAGATATTCACAAGCAAGTGAGTCTCAAAGGTCATTCCCAAGTCTGTTCAAAAGTACACAGGACCCACTTACCCCACCTGCTGGGCAAAGCTGGAATACTTCTGCTGAGGCGGCAACTTTCTACATATCTGTGAAAGTTATAAATTAGAATTGTATAGGTCTGGAAGATTCCTTATTAAAAGAAAACATTTTTTCTTATCTACCACAATCACTAAAACCCAAGCTCATCAGAGAAATATACAATCAGTATTCAATGTGACTTTCTAAACCAAGGAATAAAGAAAATGTGGTATATATACACAGTAGAGTTTTACTCAGCCATAAAGAAGAAAAAAATATGTCATTTGCAGGAAAATGGATGAAACATTATGCTCAGTGAAATCAGCCAGTCCCAGAAAGTCAAGGGTCATATGTTTTCTCTCATATGTGGAAGCTAGAGAGAAGATAGGAAAGAAAAGGGACTTCATCATAACAAGGAGAGAAACCTATAGAATATTGGAAGGAGATCAGGGGATGGATGAGTGGAGGGGGGAAAGGAGGCTTGGGGGAAGAAAATAGACCAAATATCGTTATGTTTGTATATGAATGTATCACTTTCAATCTCACTAGCATGTATGGGGCAGGAGGAGGGGGAAGGAGGGTGATAGGGAAACACACAAAGAGATGTTGTGTGCATATATGAATGTATCACTTTGAATCTCACTATGATGTATAATTATATTGCACCAATAAAATTCTTTTTTTTTGATGATCAATAAACAAAGTACTTATTCAGCACCCATGTGCCAAGTACCATGCTAGGCACTGTGGTGGATACAAATATTAAGACATGGTCCCTGCCCTTAAGGAGCTTACATTCTCATGAAGGAGACAAGACTATTATATATGTGCCACTTAGGAACAATACAAGACAATATATAATTTGGTGTAAGACTTTTGTACGGATTTGAAGCTTCCTAGGGATTCAAAGAAGACAATGAAATAGGCCTTAGAATCAAGATCTGAGGTGTCAGGAACAAAGGCAGACCTTGTAAGATTGAAGAGGCCTAAAATGAGGTCCTTGGTAGGTAGAAATGGGAATAAGGGTCAGAGGAAGACAAAAAGTATTCATCTGATATAGGGGCTTACTAAGAAGTCACTGTGGATTTCTGAGTAAAGAAGTAACTTGACCATATAAGATTCAACAGCTTTAATGTAAACTCATAAAACAGGTAGCTTAGGGGCATCCTACAGAGCACTGAAAAGGACAGGATCTTGGCTAGACCACAGAGAGAATTCACCTGTCAAAAGAAAAAAAAAGACACAACCTAAAACACCGGTAGGGTAGATGATAATTCCAGGAATCCTGTTACCCAACATGGCAATAGCACCATTATTTCCTAATTTTCAGAGACACAATGAGGCTTTCATCAGCAAGATAAAGGGCATGTATGCTTTGCTTTGAGAGAGTACACAAGAATTATGAAAGACATTAGAACAGAAAAAAGAACAAGTGGAAGAGAAAAGCAAATAGAAATCCATAGCAGAAAAACACACCAAAGTGTATATAAAATCTATCTCCTAGGGAAATGCAGTTTGCACATCCATTTATTTTTAAATGAACATATACTGTATTTCTGTAACCAAAAAAACCCTGTGCTTTAGTCAGGTGCGTGCTTCTCAGTATTACTGGCAGAATCCAGGAATCTTTCAATTATATGTATGTAAAGTTTGTTGGTTACAAAATTCCTTCTATCAAATCTCACTTTTCAGTTATCTTGCATTATGTAAAGGAAGTGTGTTCTGGAAGACTCAAGATCAAGAGATAAGCTGGGGAAGAGGTAAAGACCTTTAAGAAGTAAAGCACAGGGATCTTGTCAAGCAGCGCAGGGCTAGGGATGGTGGTAATGGGACTGGCCAAGCTGAGAGACGTCAGTGATGGAAACCACCGCTGCCCAGGACACTGTAGTAGCACAGCAGGACATCCTACCCCTAGGAATTTACATTCTAAAAAATCAGAAAAACCCAAATCCTGTAATTGGCTGCTTTTAGGTTATACATTCAAAATGTGTTTCCTGTTTTACCCAGATATTCCCTACTTAAATAGTTAATGAATAGACTTCAGGATTAAAAATTTTACCACAAACATTCCATTAACTGGCTAACTCAAAATCAACTCAAGGAGAACAAATAAAACTAGAGAAACCCATTTCTTGCCCTGAACCAAAATAAAACAAAAAAACTAAGTCACTGATAAAGCTTTCTTGAGCAAAGACAAATATTTAAGAATCCCATAAGGATTATACAATCTAAGATTGGCATTTAAACTTTAAAAAGATTTTTTAAACCACTTAGGAAAAAAAAAAGTAGTTCCACGGACCCATGTTCCATAAAATTTCAACAATAATATTCAAAGTTATTTTCTAGCAACATATAAAATATGTGTGCTAAATTCCATTACTTATGCATATTCCATTTAAGAAGGACATTAAAATACTTTTCACTTTATAATCTGAAAATTCTCATATAGGATGTTTTTTTTATTCTTTATTTTGAAACAGGGTCTCGCTAAGTTGCGGAGGGCTAGGATGTTTATTATCACTAATCTAAGCCTATGTTAATTTTTCTGAGGAGAATCTCAGACTGGAAAACTACACTTAACCAATATAGAAAGACTAAAGACAATCCAATTTGGGAAAAGGGTCTGGTGCCTACATGCTGTTTATGAAAACGGAAATCATCCCTTTCTTAGGCGTGCTCTTTTTAGTCTTCTGGGTTCTAATTAAGCAGTGTGAACACTAGCCTGCAACCCAGAGGAGGCTTACTACTTCGGACTGGTATTATCAAATGACAGGCATTAAAGGCCTACTTCTGTGGACCCTAATTTCTACCTGAGTGGGAAGGTAAACCAATTACTTGGCTCTAAAAAGGTTTTGAGCTTTTCAAGAAGCAAATGACAAATGTTAACCAAAGACCCAGGAGGACATATGCCTAACTGCTACCTGTTCATCTTCCCATAGTTTTCCAAAACTGTGCCCATTGCTAGTCTTTGGATATTTCTTAATGGATAAATGCAGGCAGAATAAATAAAATGCCCCATGATAGCTTTTGCTTATGGCTGACTTTTCTACAGCTGAATTCCTGCTGTTATAGAAACCATCCTCCCCTCTCTTTTTAACTTTGGTCTGACAACTTGAAGTTTTCCAATTCCCAGATGGAGAACAAACTATCTGAATGACAGAACTAAACCTTCTTCCTACTGAAGAAGCACTGTGAATTAGTATGATGTACACAGCTATAGCACCACAACCATGTGTTTCCAATCTTGAAATGAAATCCAGTCAAAAGCTGTGAGCACAGGGCATGGGCAGACGTGTAAACTGCTCTGAGCTCAGACCTATGCAGGGAAGCTAGATTACACTATCATAATGTAAAAGATCACACACAAAAGCTTTAATACATTGAAAGAGAAGAGAGAGATGGAATTCAGTTTTATTTTGTCCTCTCTGAAACATCCATTTACACAATGGCCTCGTCTATCAAAAGAAGAAGAGGAAGAAAAAATCCTGCCTTATGCCACAGAATTTAAGTATCTCATGTACTTGTAAGAGGTGGCAGGGTATCTATTTCTCCAGTTTCAGTTTTTTGGGTTTTTTTTTTTTTGGCTCCAAAAGATTATACTTTTAGTACCAGTGTAGTGAGGAACCACTGGCAAACTGCTGGAAATGTCTTCTGGATTAGTCAGCGTACCATTTCTTGAAGTGCTTCTGGAGTTAAAATCTGTCACAATGTCAAGTGTCCACACTTTTGCAACAAAGCATAAAAGAATCCCAACGGGTATTTCACTGAGTCCTTCCCCGTTGGGTCTCATTGACACGACTGCTTTAACTTCTTAGATGCTGGCCCTCGCCCCAGGCGAAGCCTCCTGGCTGCTCATCAGGTAATAAATTGTAATTTGGATCCTCATCTGGTATATCAAAAATAGTCCTCAAAATAGATGATATTTTCAGAATTCTTATTCCACCAGGCTGACTAGGAAATACATCTCCCAAGAAAAAATATATGTGTCCAACTGCAATACCCAAGAGGTCCACAATGATTGAGTTCCCCAACAACAAGGAAAACCCTGTGAAGCACTCAGGGCAGAAAAGGGGGCTGGAGGTAGGGAAGGCCAAAGACGTTCATGTGGACATATGGGTTCCTTCCGCTCCACAGTAGATAAGATTATTGTAAAGGCCTGGCCCAAGAAAACTAAGCTCTTGTGTTTGCCTCTTTTCACAACTGAAGTTTCCCTTCACTCCATAATTTACTTTCCTATACCGACTGGTTCTTTATCCTTCTGTCACCTTTGATGACAATACACCCTACAGGAGAATGGTCAACAGTGCTTAGAAGGAAAACAGTTAAGAATATCCCAGAAGAAAATGATTAAGAACTGCTCAGAATTGAAGTGGGATCATCTGCAGTCATTCTAGCTTCTGCAATATAGGCTGGAGGAGAGGGAAAACTATCCAAAAAGATGCATGGTGTTGTGCAACCAACCAAGGCTGGGAAGTTGCAGATTCAATTTGGTGCACCCCTAAAAGAAGTGAGGCATTGACGGGGTGAGACACGGCTTTATTCCAGCTGCAGCATGCTGAAATAGGAGGCCTAGGCCTCCAGTACTTAGTGGTGGCTGACTGAGAACAATAGTGCTCTGCAAGAGACTTCTGCAAGGGGCTTCACATATCTGCACAGTGGACAGTCTCTTTCCAGTTTATATACCATATCAGAACAAAGATGGCTATGTGCCAGAGCACGGGGTTAAGGAAGGTGGCAACATGCAGAGTTAACAAAGGTGACATTGTGCCAGGGCCCAGAGTCGGGGCAACATGGAGTCTCCAAGGATGTGCTTAGATACTTTTCATGTAACAGTGGCATTTAGCAGAAAGGGAGGCGAAGGAGCCTAGCTAACATCATGTTCTCACAGTCCCCACACCTGGCTTAGGGGCAGCAGATTTGTATTAAGTGTGGTAGACTGGATGAGTGGCACATTCTGACTTGCTCCAGGCAAGAAGCAGAGCCCAAAGGTGCCTAATGGATTAAGCAAAACACCAGGAACCTCAAACCAATAGTTGTACTAAGACAAGCTGGTAACATTCTCATGACTCAAGACAGTCCAATGATTTGGCAGTTTGGATCCATTCAGGCCAGTGTCTAATGTGAAGAAAAATGTCAAGTCCAAGGATAAGAGCTCAACAATTAGTAATCAGAACCAGACCTAACCTGGGCCTTGGGAAAACTCTCCAGGGACACCCTTCCAATTGTACTATATACAATTGAGCACACATCAGCCAAACTGAGGTTGAACCTAGTGAAGAAAAGAAAACCAAGAGACTGAACAGGCATACAGAGACAGGTCCCTGGTGTTCTCTCACTCGGACATGCATGATACCAGACTTAGGACCATTTCTGGAGAACATTGAGTCCCCAGTTGATCTAAAAAGTTGGTTTCACTATAAGTATCTATCAAAAGTTAATAAAAGATGAATATGACATTCACATAATGAGGTAGTAAAAACATATCAACCTATATTTCCTGACTTTCATTAATTTAGCAACCATTATTTAACATCTACTATTGTTCCAGGTACTGTTCTAAATAATGATGAAACACATTTGAGCTGAGGCCTGAAAGGGAAGAGAGAGGCCATGATGTGAAGATTTGAGGGGAGATCACTCCAGGCAAAGGGAACAGAAAGTGTAAATCTAAGACTAGAATGAATTTGTTGAATTTGATGGATAGGAAGAATTCTTCAAGTAGCTGAAACATAGTGAGAAAGAGGAAAAGTGGTAGCCAATCAGGTCAGGGAAGTTAGTATCTCATGCCCAATGTAGTTAGGAATTTGTACTTAATTCTAAATTTTTAATGGAAATCTTTAACCAAGGGCATTTGTGGAGCCCAGAGGTAGTACAGACCTCGCCCAGCCAGCACAGCCACAGATGTGCTGCAATTATATAAGGTATGTCTAGGCAAAATACAATGTGCTTGAGCACATCATGCTGATGCGGACGTGTGCCATATACGCTTGTGCATGTCCATGCCCAGGATGTACCACACATGCAACATCCACACTGATATGGACATGCGCCCTTTTGGCCAGAACCCTATATAAGGGGCCTGCTGGAGAATAGGCTGCTGTTTGTTCTCCTCCAAATGGCAGCTCCATGTGCTTTTTCCTCCCTGGGGACATCACCACTGAAACCCTCCCCTGCAACCCTTGACCAGGCCGCTGACAGCATTAAATGGTCGGATTTGTGTTTTTGAAAAGATCACTCTCTATAGTTTGGAGAATATAGTCATTAGGAATCTTTGTATTAACCCAAATGACTTAGAAGGGATTCACTGACCCATGTTACTGAAAAGTTCAGAAGAACTTTAGTCATGATTTAGTTGGGCGTTTTCCTTCATTTCTCTGAGTTCTGATGGCTTCACCTCCTACTGTGATGGCTCTTTCTTGGGTTGGACATGCAAAATGGCCACCAGAACCCATACCACCTCATACTTTCTCCTTCACATCCAGGAAAGAACAGGTCAGCTTCCTTTGACCCTTTTACAAATGCCTTAAGCTTTGCACTAATTGAACTACCTCAGCCAAGTTTGGCTTAGTCCTGGGTTGTCTGAACTGATAACCATTCCAGTAGGGCTTGGATTCCCCAGACAGATTAAGTCATCAGGGCTTTCCCTAGAGACCAGGGAGGGTCAATCCCTCGCGGCTGCCACGGTGCAGATTAAGGTGGTCCAGACAATCATGATGGGGAGAAAGTGAGTAATGAGCAGAATTCAATGGCATACTTTATTTTGGTACTGAGGATTGAACCAAGGTGCATTCTACCTCCGAGATACCCCCTGCCTTTTTTATTTTGAAACAGGGTCTCGTTAAGTTGCTAAGGCTAGCCTCAAATCTGTGGTCCTCCTGTCTCAACCTCCCAAGTATTGGGATTATAGGTGTGCACCACTGCACCCAGCTAAATGGGATACTTTTAACACAATTATTCATTTAAGAGTTAAGAGTGGCTTGACCCGGGATGGTGGCAGTAGGGTGGAAAATGTTTTGAAGGCAGAGATCAGAGTACGTATAGCTAGATTGGCAGAGAGGGAGTTTGTGTTTAATTTTTAAGTATGAAAAACAAGTTAGAAAACACTGCTCTCTCCCACTTCTCCCCCAGTTCCTCCTCTAGGCCAAATACAAACCAGGACAGCAGTATGAACTATGAATGGCAAGCTCAGTCAGTTGGCACCAAGGAACATGCTTCTGTGCTTTTTCAATTTAGGTCCTTTCTAGGTATCAGTGTCAACTCAGACATAATAATAAATAATGATTGACACTTATTGCCATTTTAAACCAAGGGAGAAAAAAAAATGTGTATTGTACCTAGAAGTTCTTGACCATGTAGCCTCTCAATTTAATTCTTTCCCTCTTTTTTTTTGTAGTACTGTGGATTGAAAACAGGGACATTTTATCTCCCAGCTACATCCGCAACCCTTCTTATTTTTTATTTTGAAATAGGGTCTCCCTAAGTTGCTTAGCTTCTGAGACTGGACTCAAACCTGTGATCCTCCTGTCTCAGTCCCCTAAGTACTAGGATCACAGGCATGTGCCACCATGACCAGCCAATATAATCCTTTTACATGGAGCTCAGATTATTCTCCTCATGACCCAAGTCTCCCTCTGAGGCAGAGAACCCTCCCATTCCCCTCCCTAGATCCTTCTTGCCATGTTACCATCACAAGGTTGAAGCCTGAGTGGATTAATCACATTCCACATGCCAAGCTCTGTGCTGGGGTTTACATATATCACCTCCTTCATTTGAATAGCACCTCTATAAGTAGTATTTCCATTCCAGAAATGAAGAAAGTCAGGTCACGTGGACTGGATATTTGGAGTAAAGGAAATTACAGTTTTGAAAAGCCCGTAACAGGCTGCTTTTTTGCTGCACAACAAACTGAAAAATACCATGAGTGTTGCACACACACACACACACACACACAATATTCAGTATTGTGTACAAGGTCACACACTAAATAGGAATCCAGTCCTGTTTTGTTTTATTGTTTTGTTATCTGAATGCACAGTCTTTCCATCATCTCATAATGTGTTTTTGAGTGGGGATGCCCACCACAAACCCAGATGGAGAAAGGCGGAGCTAGGCTTATGTGGATATAGAGAATGTAGGAAAGCTCCTCTAAACCAGGCGCGGTGGTGCACACTTGTAATCCCAGTACTTGGGAGTCTGAGACAGGAGGATTGCAGATTCATGGTCAGCTTCAGCTACTTAGTGAGGGCCTCCGCAACTTAGTGAGACCCTGTTTCAAAGTAAAGAATAAAAAATAGAGCTGGGGGTGTAGCTTGGAGGTAGAATGCCCCAGGGTTCAATCCCCAGTACCACAAAAGAAAGCTCCTCTAGGAAGCCAACATAGAAGCCCTCTCTGCTGCCTTTAAAGTATCTCAGACCTTGTTTTGGAGGAATGTCTGACCCCAGAGAATAAACTTCCATCCATTGTCACTGCTCACCCTAACTCTCCATGCGGTGTCTGCTTGAACATAGTGACTCACGATGACCAGCTCTGGCCATCGATGCCTGTTATGCACATAGATGTGGGTGGGAGGGAGAGGTCATAGCAGTAATAATACACTTTGTAGCACTTTCATACACATTAATTCTCTCACCTGATCTTTGAGCAAACCTGGGAGATTAACAAAGTGAATATTTTTTATTCCCTCTCTACTTGGGAGGAAACTAAATCTCAGAGAGGTGAAGGGACTGATACAATACTGTCTGGTGCCAGAAGGAATACCTTTTATCTAAATGCATGCAAATGTATGCTCCAGGGTAAGACTTCAGTGCAAACAAAGAAACAGGGTGATTTTAAATTTCTTTCCTTCTCTAAAAACAGCATAACGGGTTAGATGGTGACACCATGAGCAACTTTTTAGAGAAGAATGAGCATATAAGTAGCATTATAATTATCATAAAAACCATCTCAAGATCCCCAGATTCCCTGCTGCAGATACCATTAGAGGAGGCAGTGCTTTGATGTGTGGACAGGCTGCATGCTAATGGAGTTATCGTCCTGTTCTCCCATGAACATCCTCAGATCTATGGCCCCAGCGCAAAGATGCCAGGAGGCTGTGTGAGCCACACACTCCTGCTGTCTTTCAAGGGCAACCTTAAGGTCACATTATCTTCTACCAGGCAGGCACGGCTTCTCTTCTCGCCCTGCAGGGTCCCACACTGTCATCTGTCAAGAGCTTCCTCTAAATTTCAATGCAGACGAAATTCACTCAGACCATGTGTGACAGCAATTTGAAAATAGCAATATGCATAGAACAAATGGGAGTTCATTTGTGCGAAAGGCATTTTGAGTGCCTACCATTTTCTGCACAAGATGCTAAAAGACAGTCCATTTAAAGCTATGGATAATGAAGCATTTAAAATAGAATTTAATATCCCCAAAAGTTTGTACGTGTGCGTGTAGATAGATAAGTAGACAGTAAAGAGTGGAAAAAAAATCAGTGTTTCTCTTATTTATACTACTAAAAATAACCTTCTAAAATAGAAACTATACCTGCTATATTTTCTTTACCAGATAAATACCATTCACTGACTCAATACCGCAAATCAGTCTGTTGGAATGAAAGGAGAATCGATTCGATTTGATGCCTATGCCTGCTTTCGTCACTGCCAAAAGAAAAGAAATGCGCAGTTAATTTCCTACCAAGAGGGAAAAAAGATCTATTATGTAGGAAAATTGAATAAAATAAAGTACTTCTTTATTGCCTTATCTGGCTATTTATTAGCACAAATAATAATTTGTGTGTGATGTTAGGTCATTTTATTCCAAATATGTTCACATATAATACTTGTTGAAAACCGTAAGCTAAAATCATGCTTTAAATGTGCAAAATATTTCTTTTCAAATGTAGAAATTACTTGATGGAAATTTTACCTAATGTTTTTGAAAAAGAGAAATTACCAACAAATTCTAAATGATTACTTCTTCATTGAAATCGCTATTTTTCCCCCTTGACCATATGGAACAGATCCTCTCTGTCTTCTATGTTAGATGAAATTTCTCCTCTTACTCTATGACTGACATTTTCACCAAAAATCCCAGCTCCATAAAACATCCCTGTCTAATAAAAGGGACTTTGACCACATGTTCTTAATTCACTTTATAACATTTTGAAAACTAAAGAGTAGACAAATCCGGAATATACAGAATTCTGTTGCAAGTCTCTTCAAAACAGTCAGTGATGTAAAAAAAAAAAAAGAAGAAGAAGAAGAATGCAAAAAGGCAGTGGACTGTTCCTGATTAAAAGAGATTAAAAAAAGACATGGATAAATACAACATATGAATGATCATTAGATTCAGAATTTTGAAGTATCTTTAAAAGAACACATTTGGGGGACAACTGGGAAAGTTTACATTCATTTTTGCCATTATGGAATTATTAATTTATTTTATGAATTTAATATTAATAAATTATTTTATTAATTCATTAATTTTCTCTCTCTTTTTTTTTGTACTGGGGATTGAGCCCAGCATTCTGCTACATCTGAGCTACATCGCCAGCCCTTTTTACTTTTTTTGGTTTTTTTTTTTTTTTGCAGTACCAGGGATTGAACCCAGGGGCGCTCTACTTCCACGCTACACCCCCAGCCCTATTTTTTATACTTTATTTTGAAACTGGGTCTCACGAAGTTGCGAAGGGCCTCACTAAGTAGAGAGAGAGAGAGAGAGAGAGAGAGAGAGAGAGCTGAGGCTGGCCGCGAACCCGGACCCTCTGATCTCCGCCTCCCAAAGTACTGGGATTACAAGGGTATGCCACCATGCCTGGCTTTTTTTGGTTTTTTGAAACAGGGTCTCGCTAAGTTGCTGAGGTTGTTCTGGAACCTAAGATCCTCCTGTCTCAGCCTCCCAAGTATTAATTTTCTGAAGGGAAAGAAACATAGGTGTTAATTGTATTATTCTCTCAGGTTTTTTTGCAGATTTAAAAATCTTCAGAAGGAAAAATTAGAGAGATAGAAACCCAAAGAAGAAGGAGTAACTGTGGGAGGACGAGGCACTGAACTCTGCACCTGGGTCTCCACTCTGCAACACCTGGACAGCGTTGACTCTGATGTTAAATGTCCACATAGAGCCGGTCGTGGTGGCACTCACCTGCAATCCCAGTACTTGGATGGCTGAGACAGGAGGATGGCAGGTTCGCGGCCAGCCTCAGCTACTTAGTGAGGCCCTCCGCAACTTAGTGAGACCCTGTTTCAAAAATAAAGAATAAAAAATAGGGCTGGGGGTATAGCTCGGAGGTAGAATTCCCCTGGGTTCAATCCCCAGTACAGCAATAAATAAATAAATAAATAAATAAATAAATAAATAAATGTCCATATACTGCAAACAGGAAAAGCCTTGATGTCAAGCTTTGCTACCACTTACCTTTCATCAGTGACAGCACTCTGCAGCCAGAACATACATTTATTCATTTATCCCTTCAACCAACATATTCTAAATATCCCCATGCTAGATGCTGAAGGCGCAACAATGAATAAGAGACCAATGCTTGTCTCCGGCTGCTCAAGGAGAGCTACATGTTGAGTGACAATAAAACTTACCCCCATGAGAGCATCTGAGAGTGAAATGCTGGTAATAAATTATGTAATTTTTAAAATATTTATTGGGCAATAATTTGTCTTTACTAAATTGCTAGTTCTCCCAGTATTTGGGAGGCTGATACAAGAGTATTGCAAGTTCAAGGCCAGCCTCAGCAACTGAGCAAGACCCCAGCAACTTAATGAGACTCTGTTTCAAATTTAAAAAAAAATAAAAAGTCTGGGAATGTAGCTCAGAAGTAGAATGCCCCTGGGTTCAATCCCCGGTACCAAAAAAAAAAAAAAAAAAGAAAAAGAAAAAGAAAAGAAAATTTAAAAATTTAATAACTTGGACTTTCTACTTTACTACATTGATATTTCTATGCAAAACTTGAAAAAGACCACTGAGCAGTGTGAAGGTCCAGCTGGAGGGAAAGCCAGCATTTGTATGCAATGGACATAATCAGTATGTATTGTTTATCTCAGGAAACATGAGGGAAGGATACGGTTGGGGAGATGTAGGAATGGGTTCCTCCAGGTAGGTCCTATATTAGAGGTAAGTGCTTCACTCCCATGACAAAAAGACATATGGTGGCTTACATCCAATAGAAGGTTATTTTTCTTTCACATAATAGTTGCAGGATGAAAAATCCAGGTTAGCCAAGAGGCTGAGACCCATGAGTTTATTCAGGGACCTGAGTTCCTCCCATCTTTTCCTCATTTGTGTAGCCAAAGTTGTATTCATCTGTGTTCTAGCTCATGGGGAGGAGAAAAGAAGTGCAGAGCAAGCAATTTTCTTTTTCAAAAGAAAGGTCTAGTTTGCAGACATCGTTTCCATTCCCATTCCATTGGTGAGAACTTAGTCATGTGGTCACCCCCGGTAAGTAATGTTAAGAAATATGGAAGAAAAGAGGAAATGACATGGGGAATCTGAAATCTTACATGGTTACCAAACTAGGACAAGGAAATTCATGGAAGGAGGGCGTAATGGTTAATTTTATGTGCCAACTTTACTGGGCTAAAGGATGCCCAGATAGCTGATAAAATATCATGTGGGGGTGTGTCTGTGAGGGTGTTCCCAAAAGAGATTGCATTTCACTGGGTAGACTGAGTAAAGAAATGCCCTCACCAATGTGAATGGGCAGCATCCAGTCACTGAAGGCCTCAAGAGAAAAAACAGGGAAGCTGGATTCACTCTCCCTGTATGACCTGGAACACCTGTCTTCTTCTGGCCTTGGACATCAGTGCCCCTGATTCTTGAGTCTTTGAGTTTGGACTGGAACTAAACCACTGGATTTCATTATTGTCCAGTTTATAGACAGTCTGTAGTGCAGAGATTAACACTGAGGCCCATTACAGCTCAATTCCCCAGCATGATCATCCAGACACCTCGTGGCAAATTGATTAGATTGGACCACTTTCATCAAGAAGGGCCAGTGTTTTGTCTGTACTAGAATAGAAACTTAATTTGGATATTGATTTGCTTTTCCTTCAAGCAATGTCTCTGCCAAAAATATTCTACGTGGACTTATAAAATGCCTTCTTAATGAGACCCTGTTTCAAAATAAAGAATAAAAAATAGGGCTGGGGGTGTAGCTCAGAGGTAGAATGCCTCTGGGTTCAATCCCCAGTTCAGCAAAAAAAAAAAAAAAAGCCTTATCCACCATCATGGTATTCCACATAAAAATTGCCTCTGATCAAGGCACTCATTTACATGAAAAGAAGTGCAGGAATGGGCCCATAGTCATGGAATTCACTGGTCTTACCATATTCTTTACCATCCTGAAGCAGCTCATTTGATAAAATGGCAGTGGTCTTTTGAAGACTTTGTTACAATGCCAGCTAATTGGCAATACCTTGCAAGGATAAGGCTAGGTTCTTCAGACAACTATGTATTCTATGAACCAATATCCAATACATGGTACTGTTTCTCTGATAGCCAGAATTCACGAGCCTAGGAATCAAGGGGTGGAAATCAGAGTGGCATCCCTCAACATCACCCTTAATGACCCACTAGCAAAATTTTTGCTTCCTGTGAATTTATGTTCTGCTAACCTAAAGGTTTTAGTTCCAAAAGGAGAAATCCATCTAGCACAAAACATAACAATTATTCCATTGAGCTGGAAGTTAAGACTTAATCTCAGCCACTTTATATCCTGACTACTGAGGGGAAATTGTCCTACCACTGCACAATGGAGGTAAAGAATAGTGTGTCTGAAATACAGAAGCTCCCTTAGGATGTCTCTAAGTACTACCATGGCCTGTGATTAAGGTCAGTGGAAAACTACAACAGCCCAATCCAGCAGGACTGGTCATGGCCTAGACCCTTCAGGAATAAAGGTTTGGCTCTCCCCAACAGGTAAGGAATCATAACCAGACAAAGTGCTTTCCAAAGGCAAAAAGAATACAAAAATGGGTGGAAGAGTTGTAATACCAGCTATAACCAGTTACAGAAATGAGGATTGTAGTTGTTACAAGTATCTCCTCTTTGTTTTCTTATGATGCGTTTGTGTGTATATGAAAATAAAACAAACAGGTGGAGGAATGGAAAATTCTCCCTGAGCTTGTACATCCATCTTCTCCTGCTCCCAGATATCAGAGCCCCTGGTCCTTGGGCCTTAGGACTCAGACAGGGACTGATACCACCAGTTCTCTTGGTTTTCCACATTGAAGGACTTCTCAACCTCCACAAATGTGTGAGCCAATTCCTGCAATAATTTTTCTCTCCTCTTTCTCTCTCTTTCTATATATATAGACAGATGACAGATAGATAGACATAGGATCTGTGTGTGCGTATATATATATATATATATATATATATATAATTTCAACATGGTAGACAACATGGATATACACAGGGAAACACACGGACTGTCCACATCCTTTTACTTTTTCCTGTATGATGGAGCTATTTTTGCTCAACATATATATGTGGGCACATACACATGAGTATGTACACACACACACACACACACACACACACACCCTATTAGTTCTGTTTCTTAGGAGAACCCTAATACATAGGGGTTGTAGGATGGACCATGGGTCCTGGAATAAATCAAGAAATAAAGAAGTGTTCTGAAAGGACCCAGCCTTTGCAGTAACAGTGAAGAACAGAGGTACTTGTAATCAGAGAACAGAATTTAAGATTACAAAGGTGCATAAGTTCAGGGTGATCACCAGTTCTTAGGTGTAGCTTGCAAAGTGGAGGTAAAAATACTTCAAGGACACTGAAGACATTTTCATTAGTCATCTTTCTGGGTGTCACCTAACTATAGACCTATTCTAATGTCATAAACTAGAGTAAGAAATTTATTTAAAATTGTAATAGAACCTCTTTACCAGTTATCAAAGTTTATCTTAACACATTAAATTGACAGAAAAAAAAACCTGGTAGGTCCTAAAATTTGAATGGATAAAGAGAAACTAGGGACTATACGCTGAGTGCAGCCTGACCATGAGTTGGTCACTTAGCTATTACTGCCACCAAGTGGTCAGAAGCAAGAACTGCACTTAGTGCTAAAATCAGTTGTCAATGCTGTTTGCCTTTTCAAGATCCAACTCTCAAGTTTTGGAGGTCTACCAATACGCCAGCATAATATTTGTCCAACAGCTTTCCAGTGAAATATGCAACACGTCAGTCTACTAGATGAGAAATTGTGTAAAATGTGTAGCTTGATAGATAATCTACTCTGACATATTCACAATCTCCTCTTTGACAGTTTGCAGAAAGAATGTTTTCAGAATAACTGTACGCTCATGGAAAAAGAAACTCCATGACATTGGAAAGCAGAAAAAGTAAGACAATGCCATCTCTATAGACAGACCTGAGTCCTCAGACCCTTGCAAACTTCCCAATGTGGGTGGATAGGTATTTCAACATGGTAGACACCGTGGATAGACACAGGGAAGCACATGAGCTGCCCTCATCCTTTTCCTTTTTCCTGTATAGAGGAGCTATTTTTGTTCAACACATAAAAATATGGTGTATATTTGAAATATCCATTTAGACGATAAAGAGGCAAAATTGGTCAGAATTAACAATAAACAAGTGAGCATTCTCCAGTCTCTCTTTGACTTCATTGTGGCTTTTCACTGAAACAAAGAGAAAAATAAAGATTGGAAGATGAATAACTGCCTTCATTTATTCAACAAACTTAGCAATTATTTACAAAACACTGACTATGGACCAGGTAAGTGCTTACTATGTCAGGTAGGGGCCATGGTGCTTACCATATTCTGAATGAGGGAGATATAGTAATAAACAAGCAGTCAACTTCCTGCCTCATGGTGCTTATATTCCAGTAGACTGTTGTAGATATTATTATTCCTGAGTCACAGATAAAGTAGCTGAAGCTCAGATACACAGCAAGTAATTGAAAGAATGAGACTTTAAGTATTGGTCCATCCTACAATGAAACCTGTGTTTGTCATCTTTACACTATAAGCAAGGAGGTGTAACCCCTATCTCTTTGTAATATCCTCAAATTCTGCCATAATAGTCATTATAGTAAGCTCCCTGACACACACAATATCCTCAACACCTAACATCTCTCTATTCTTACCTTATGAGAAGTAAGCTTACAGTTAAGTGTTTCCACATTCCTTTTCTCTTGATTGTCTTTTCATTATATTATTTACTACATTAGATTGAAGTAAATCCATGTATGTGCCTTCCTCTCTGACTGGACTGTGTGCTCCGTAAGGCAGAAACCATGTCTTGCTTATCTTTATAGCCAACACCAAACTCAGGCACTGGCAAGAGTAGGAACCAGTGGTATGAGAATTTGCAAAGATTAACATATTTGAAATACCCCATTGACTAGCATCCTCTACCCACTTTGCACCTATTGCTATATCCCAACTGAGTCTTGTTAAATATGTGTTGGCCTAAACTTATTTACTTTAGTCTGCCAAAGGAAAGTGACAGACTAAGAAATATCACCTTTCAGGTGGGTATCTTTTCTTTCTTCCATGAATATAATACCTTTAAATATACTTAGGAAGGACCCCTCTGCTACCAGTTACCTTCACATGATGTTTTGCAGTTGTGAAAGTGCTTTCTTGTATTGTTGTCTGGCTTTTGTTTTTGTATTTGTAGCACTTGGGGATTGAACCTGGGGGCTCTCTACCACTGAGTTACATCCCCAGCCCTTTACTTTTTATTTTGAGATAGGGTCTCATGAGGTTGCCCAGGCAGACCTGGAACATTCCATCCTCCAGCTTCAGTCTGGGATTACAGGTATGCACCACCACACAGGCTGATAAAGTACTTTCTTACATTTAATCATGTTTGTTTACCTCATGAAGTGGTGTTACTGTTTGAATTGACAATACTGACCAAAAGGTCATGTGTTGAAGGCTTGGTTTTCAATGTAGCAGTATTCAGTCTTTGATAGACTAATAAGTTGATGGCATACTGGGAGGTTGTGGAAACTAGAAGGTGGAATTGAGTTGCAGGGAGTTGCAGGCTCTTGAGGGAGTGCCCTCAGGCACTATGTTTTGTCCCCAGTCTCCTCCTTTCTCTCCTCAGCCATACGTCTTCCCCAGTGAGCTACACCTCACCACAGGCCCAGAAGCAGTGGGGTCCACCAGCCCTGGACTTGACTCTGAAACCATAAGGCAAAATTAGTCTCTTCTCCTTACATTGTTTTCCTCAGGTATTTGTCACAGGGATGAATGGCTGACACAAGTGGATAGGGCGAGTTTTCTTTTCCCCATTTTATTCATGGAGAAGTTGAAGCTAGAGACACGAAATGACTTTCCCAACAGCACAACTTATAAGAGATGTCTTTAGACTTGATTCCAATGTATACCTAGATCCATACATAACTCTGTCTTTCTTATCATGCCCTTACTCTGAATTTTAATACCAGTTCTGCTATAGACATGTTTGATGATCTGGAATTTGTCAAATATCTTATGTCCTTTTTCCTATATAGTGGAGCTATTTTTGCTCAATACACAAGGACACAGTGTATTTTTGAAATAAAGAGATGAAATTTGCCTATCTCTTCTTGGCTAATGATGGCTCTTCACTAAAACTTGGATAAATTAAATATTTTTCTGAGTGTTAGTAAAATAAGACACTTATAAGTCATTAAAACAGTAATTCAAAAATATAAATGCTATAAATATAAAAGTGTAGGTAGTTAAAAAGACTGAATAGGTTGGGGAAGGTAGGGTAGTCTACAAAGCTCATTTGATAGGGACATAAAATAGTAAAGCCTTACCATTCTGAACTACTTTCTCCCCAAGAAAGATATTAATGATGCCCCACAGGCAGTATTAGGGTGCCCACATTCCTGCTGTTTCCAGCCTTTGTCTAATCTCAAACGCAAAGAGAATGGACTATAACACTCCCAACCCCACGTGGTAAACAGGGCATGTAGGCTCAGGAACTTGTAACACTGATATTAGACACGATTAATAATCACACTGGAACAACTTGCATTAACTGGAATTGCCCCAGGAAAACTGAGATATATGGTAACCCTGGTAAGAAAAGCTTGTATTTTTTTTTCAGAACATTTTAGAAAGCAATTATCCTTTCAAAGTCTGAAGTAAAAGGGAAACCTGTGCAAGCGAATTAGCTTAGACTGAAAATGAGGCCCTGATATTCCTCAGTTCAGGAAGCACCAGAGACATAGCTGATGGTCACTGAATCTGATGCACTGGGAAGAATATATACTTCATGAAGTCAAAACTAGACCACTTAGATTTACTTAAAGTTTTTCATAATTCTTAAAGATAAAGTTGGATATTAATATCTACCTTCTCTTTTTATATTTTATATAGCTTATAATCTGCAATTAGCCAGGCATGATGGCGCAAGCTTGTAATCCCAGTACTCGGGAGGCTGAGACAGGAGGATCCGGGTTCGCTGCCAGCCTCAGCTGCTTAGTGAGGCCCTCCACAACTTGGTGAGACCCTGTTTCAAAATAAAGAATAAAAAATAAGGCTGGGGGTGTAGCTCAGAGGTAGAATGACCCTGGGTTCCATCCCCAGTACCGCAAAAAATATATATAATAATCTGCAATTATGTTTAGGGTAACTGTTTAGTACATAGTATATAGCTCTCATTCCAAAGATTAAAGGCAGTCATTCATTGGTGTATAGAGGATGAGTTGACTTGTTGATTGGCTGGCTGATAGGTTGGTTGGTTGGTTGGTTGGTTGGTTGGTTGGTTTTCAAGTTCGTTGATTGCCTGGTTGGTTGGCTAGATGATTGGTGGGTGGGTTGATTGGCTAAGTGAGTAAATAGGTGGTTGATTGTCTAGCTAGCAGAGTTTGACCAAAATTGTTTGACTAACTTAATTAATGAATTAACTCTAACAGTGAAGCAAAGGGTAAGTTGGAAATGTTCAACCCATTCACCTCTGGAAATGCAAGGAAATCATGTTTATGTTATGGATATAATTCCAAATTAAATAAAATTTATACTTTGTTTTTTTTTTTTTTTTGCGGTACCGGGGATTGAACACAGGGGCATTCTACCTCCGCGCTACGCCCCTGGCCATATTTTTTTATACTTTATTTTGAAACCGGGTCTCGCGAAGTTGCGGAGGGCCTCACTAAGTAGAGAGGGAGAGAGAGAGACAGGGAGGGAGAGAGAGAGAGAGAGAGAGAGAGAGACGGAGAGAGAGAGAGAGAGCGCGTGCGCGCGCACGTGTGCAAGCTGAGGCTGGCCACGAACCCGGATCCTCCGGTCTCCACCTCCCAAAGTACTGGGATTACAAGAGTGTGCCACCACGCCCGGCTAAAATTTATACTTTGATATAATTAACTCAGTTCCTAAATATTTGAAACTTTTGCAATCATTCATTCTAAAAATGTCCAAAACTTTGTATTGGCATAACCATATAATACTACTAAATTTCAAGAAAAGTAAATTATGATTGAGTAGTCAATTTTAAAACTATTTTGGCACTGGAGTTTGAACCCAGGGGCATTCTATGTCTGAGCTACACCCCTAGCCCTAGTTTTTTATTTGGAAACAGGGTCTCACTAGGTTGATGAGAGTCTCACTTCTTGCTGAGGCTGTCCTCAAACCTGTGATCCTCCTGTCTCAGCCTCCCAAGTACTGGGATTACAAGCATGCACCACCATGCTCCACTGTATGAATAAGAGATTATTGGGAATATTGTCAATTCTGTCAATCTCATCACTTGTCTTTCTACTCTTTTTTTTTTTTTTTTTTTTTTTTTT